>JAAVUD010000055.1:0-199669 GCA_014898915.1 Fusarium chlamydosporum | reverse complement strand
CCTATAAATAGTACTTAGGCTTAATATATTACTGGTTCATCTACTTCTTTATTACCGTCTAACTGCTTCTACAGTTAGCTTACTATTATTTAAGTAAAGTCCTTTTAACTCTTTCTTCTTAATAAGGTTCTTATCAAATGAGAACCTCACTGGCTGAAGTTGTAAAAATTGATCTCCATCCCGCAATGTCTTGACAAACTCATAAAGCCCACCCAGGTCTTCTCTACAACAATTCAGAATTATAAGAGACTCTAGTTGCTCTGGGATACATTCAGCGAATGGGGGAGCAGCAGGCCTCTGAAATACATCTCTCGGATAAGCTGTCTCGTGATTATAAACCCCAGTGAGAGCTTCGGGTACCAATCTTAAGTGTTTCAACTTATACATCTGACGTAGCTGGGTGCCCATATATGTCCATTCCGGCTCTGGGCTTAATGCATAGCTGTACCATTCGCCTTGCCCATGAATCTGAGAAATGTGAAGCCATTCTAAACTGGCGGCATGTGGTAACAGAGATGTAATGATATCCCTCGGTGTTATCTGCTGAGGGCTTCCAAATCCAGATGGGCGATGGGTGTATTGGAATTTTCTCAGACCTCGACAAGTGTTAAGCATTGAATGAAACGCTGAGGGCGAGAACGATGAATATAATAAGACAAGCGACTCGGTAAGAGAAGACCTCCTGGAGCTCCTAGAGATCTGGTCTATTGCTTCACAGCAATCATCTTCAATTTCCAAATGATAACTTTCATATGTCCTAATCTTAGGCATCAAGAATAGCCAAGACCTTATATGCTGGTAATCGGTCCTAGTGGTCGACTTATATGCATGATGTACGACATTACGTAGCTTGCTTAAGAAGACGTCTGTAGGACCTCCATCGTTTCTGCTATCCTCAATGACAGGGATCAGAAATCGCGCGAAGAAGCTGGGCTGGAAAGGCTCTCGGTAGATCAGAGTCTGAATGTTGGGATAGACGACGAGAAGAAGTGCGATTGAGGCATCTTCCATGCCTTCTTTGAGAGCTGTGATCCATTGCGATATGAAGTGTGGATCAAATCTGCGTGAGGGTAACTTTCGTAGGATTGTTTCGTATAAAGCTAGCTCATCGGACTTGATACGAAGGGCTTTGTTATTCATATCTCGTATGAAAGACCATTCCCCAAGGTATATCTTTTGAACATGGGGAGCGAGTTCTGGTTTGACAAGAACGATGTAACGTAGGAACTGCAACGTGCGGTTGCGAGGTTGACGAGTTCTGGTGTCAGAGTCGCTGGAGTCGCCGGAGGAACGGTGACCATTGCTGTATATATGTACTGACAAATGAAGGACAATATTGTAGAGCCGCTTGCAAGTAAGTAGAAGTGAGTGAATTGATTCGGGTAAGTTTGGACCTATGAGATAGAGGCCAATTTGCTCCACGAGCTCAGACGGAAGTCCTTGCAACGTGCTTGCAGTAGAAGGCATGGCGACAAGTTTAGCTAGAGATAAAGAAAGGGAAGGGACGAGAAGTGAAGTGACTACACCGCAACTTTATATATCAGGAGCCTGATTATGAGTCAGAGGCTGTAAGGATTGGAATCCAGCCATTGTAGTGGAATAGAATCCCTGTAAGTGGGCCCGTAACCTTTACTTTGACACTAGAAGCATTATGGCAAATTTGTATGTTAAAGATGTTAACACGGGGAGGAAGTTTCTGGGATACTTACATGATGTCTGTCTATAATCTGACCTAGATTTAGCTGTTACTGAGTTGAGTTTATAGGTTTTGACAGGCTGGTCTCTAGAAGCAACTATTTATCCACCTATATATAAAGGGTTGGCGCCGTATCCTAGAGTAATAAGATAGTTCTATATAAACTGGAGGGGGTAACTTTTAGAAACAATTGGATAGCTGGCACTATAATTTATCTTATAAGAGGCTAATTCTCAGAAATAAGCTTTTCGCCTTTCCTACGATTGCGCCTTCACGATGTCATCTTCTCATGACTCAGCGCCTCCACCACCGTACGCTACTACAGCCCCTGAGTCCCATTTGCGCGGCGAAATGTTCGAGCGGCTACTCACGGAGCGCAAGAGATTCGAAAATACGGTTCTAGACTTTGATCAAGAGATCAAAGCGCTTGGAAGCGACATCACCGATGTCATGATCGATATGGAAGACATCAACTTCTTGCTTGAAACTACAGAACGCAACATTGACGCCTGTCACACAAAGCTTGCGACCGCCTGCTCCAATACTAGAAAAGCCACCAAAGAGCGACAAGAGTTTACCGATGCCGAAATCCTATCAAGCGATTCCAAGCAGTATCATACTCGATTGCGCGACTTGCGCGAGAAAGTTCGTGAACGCGACGCGGAGCTTGATTCAGCTTATAGTTCGTTGGAGCTAGCGAGAAAGACCTTTACAGAGGTAATGACCAAGAAGGAAAAGAAAAAGACGGAGTTGGCCACACTGAGACAAAGGGTATTCCACGTGCGGGATGAGAAGAGAAAGGCAAAGTTGGAGAGAAGGGAGTGGATGGAGGTGATGGCGAACAAGTTACAACAGGAGATTAGAGAACTTGATCGGATATGAAATTGATACCGACAAGGATATACATGGTACTGGGCCTAGGTACTCAGGTCATGCAGACTCCAACTGGCAAAACAATGGTTCGTACTTTGATCTTGTCCGGATTAAATTAAAGATACAGTTCGCGAGTGGCACGATACGAGCAGGAACACATTTTGACAATCAGTTACGCCTCACGCAGCCTTCCACTTCCAAAAGATATTGAGAAACCAATGCCAATCATGGAAGTTTCTTGTCCTTATCAGATGGGTCACGCAAGCATCGCATGTGGGTTTAATCGTTTGTATCGTTTGTTCGGACTGATCATTACCCTAGAGTGCTTTGTTCATTAAAGTGAACGAACTGCTAGGGGAAAGAAAATAGCGGAATCGGTTTAGTGCCAGATAAGCGATCTTTAGTGTTTCATCAGTCCCACTCTGCGAGTTTTATTGCTTGACTGTTAAGAATTGCACGTTTCTGCTGTCTGTCGGTTAATCTAAGGGTACGCAACTGCCTGCTCATGACCCACTAGCCTAATCCGATGCAACATCAAATTTCAATCTTGTTTTCAAACACTGCTGGCTGGCTGGCGACTTATTCGGCAAGGGGGTCGGGATTTGTGCTTGTTGTGCAATGCCCCTCAATTTCCAAACTTAGGGCCTACACTACATCTCCTCACTATCAAAGCAAAGAGAAAACTAGCGGGTTAAGAGAATGAGCAGAAAAATCTCCGATCACTAATGATGATATTAGTTTCAACCTGGAAGTCAAGAGTCTGCCTGAATGGCGGATACGCTACCTGACCAGGCTCCCAATCTCAAGAGGGACCACTGCTCCAACTCCAACTCGACGCTGTCTACAAAATCAACTGATATCATTTTGATAGTCTAGTGCCCATACTGACTATTGGGTACCTTGCAGCTACCTCCACTAGGAACGACGAGCACATATGCGAATTTACTTCTTCACCCTCCAACCACTGAGATTCTGGTGGCGTTATTAACGTCACCCCCATGATAGGATCCATCTATGAAACGCATAAGAGAACCATCAGTAGAGTGGCGGAAAATTACAGTTATGATGCAAGGTAAAGCCTACGTTCAAAGATGCTGCCGTGTAAAGCTCGGTCTCAAGGACCACCGTCCAGCTTGCTCCTAAAGCAAGTGGACTTAGGTACCTTGGAACATTCGGGAATGCATATCCTGCAAGAGACGGGTATAGGTTATTCATACTTTCGTTCTACAATACACTATTATACCGAAGGTGTGTGAGCTTCAGAGGGACTTTGTCTTGTGTCCACGGGTTTTGCACCGTCTCGATCATGAGCATCAGTTAGAAGACGGCCCGGTACATCTTGCGAGATACGCTAGAGAGCAGAACTAAGATTTAACATAGTATAATATATGAAATGCTTGTAAGTTGCAGCGCCTTCAAAAAGAGGAGCATATAGCGCATTCGGGTATCGTATTAGTTGATTGCTCCCATGGGCAGTACGGAACTGGAATGACCAAAACAGCTATTGAGACTGACACTAACAAAACCACTTTACTTCTCAGCTCTCCCATCCCATCTTGTCATCAATTCTATCAACTCCAACTGCATTTCTTCCCGCTGTCTAAGCTCGTTTAGCTCAAGCTCGACTGCCCTAATGTGTTCCCGACACTCCTCCTGTGCATCTTCTCCATACGGGTACTGCGCATTACTAAAGTCCAACATATCGGCCATCTCTACAACGTGCTGGTCAAATTCGCCATTGTTGCCTGGATTATAGTTGGCCGTAGCTGTGAACAAACGGTTTCTGTGGGTGAGCCATGTGTCCTTAGCTATCAAAGCCGCCTGCTTTTGCTCGCATACAGCGATCCTTCGCTGCATATTTGCAAGAGGGTTGGCACGTAGCCAGGCAGCGTTAGCGTCGTGAAGCCAGTAGATGTCGTTGGGAATTGATTTCGACGAATTTGTCGTGACATCATGAGTGACATCACACTCAGGCACCGCCTCTGAGCGAAGTCGAAGCATAGGCTGTGGTTCGAGCTTTAGCCCAGGCTCTGGTTTAGGCCCTAGTATCTGTCCAATTTGAGGTTCTCCCTGAACCGGTGGCTCGGGGCTGTCTTTATCCATCAGCTCTAAAAGCCAAGTCCGAACAGTTCGTCCAACAATACTCGGCGGGAAAGGCCGTTCATTCTACAAACAAGACAACATCTTTGCAACGGCCGGACCGCAGTCATAACTGTTTTGTTGCTGTGGACAAAGCTATAGGCTTGTTAGCATCAAGGCATGTGGCTGACGACCGGATAAGACTCACAATACGGGCAAAGTTCAAAACACTATTTTGAGGTAGGAAATGACGAAGGATGTTCTTAAAAGCTCTCTCGACGCGCGACGTTCTTGCGGAGTCCTGTAACGAATCGTAAAAGCGGACAAGGGCTTTAGAACGAACCACAGCGGCTAACGTCCAGTGCTCTTCTCGGTGATGTAGTGGTATGAAGACTATGGTGTTTGCTGCAGTAATCTTATCGAAACCAGATGGAGGAGCCCCGTTGCTATGCTGGCCATCGACTTGCAACCACAAAGGATGCATTACCCGCGCATCTTGCCTTTGGCTATTTCGAACGACCGCCCGGAGTATTTGGTCTAGTGCACCCCCCGTCAAGCGCCCGTGTGGGTCCTGTAACAGTTGTCGAGCGAGGTCGTCATCCGACGGGGGTTTGTAATGCAAAGAGGGTCTTCGTGGAGGAAGAGACGATGAGGACCGTAGGATAAGCTTATTGTCATTGCTATCGCCTATTCAGATAAGTTATTAGTATAAGCTTTAAGGTTGGATGAATTTGAAGAACGGTCGATACTAGGTAGGTATGATAAGAGAAAGTAGTAATAAGAAGCTGTCAACTCCACACTTACTCTCGTCGCCAACTCCAAAGGCTGGAATAAACTCTGTGTCGGCCAGGGTAATATCTGCCAAATCCCGGTCACAAGGCCCAGGTGCCTCTCGTGCGTTTTCAGGCTCAGAAGAGAATGAATTGTCTTCCATCGATTTCTGCCGTTTAGCTTCCGGATCATCTGACGCATCGGAGTATTCTTCTATCGGAAGATCAAGGTTGTCGAATCCATCGGCATCGTCTATTTCTTTTGTAGAAGTATTGGTACTGCGTGGGAGTTGGGCTAGGAACTCTAGCTTCGCAGCCCGACAAGTCGCCACAGTCAGCATCTGTGATTTGGTACTGCGCGCATGTTTTTCTAGAATACCATCCTCAGCCCAAAGAGTCGGCAGCGCGATGTTGTTGCGGATAGCGACCTGAGTGATAGTGTTAAGGTCACTGATAACGTTGACGCCTAGTGTATCAAATGGGGCGTGGACATGATGAGCCCAATTGAGGCGACCTCCCCATGCTTTATCGAGGAAGGCAATGTGTTGTAGCCTCAGACAGGCGCGCCGATCGACTCTTTTCCTTCTGTGGGTAACCTTCTGTAGGGCCTTCAATGTTGGTGCTTGATGGCCGAGCCCGGTGATGATGTTAGCTCGTAGGGGAGTTTCCACTTGGCGTAAGCTGTCTTGGACGATCTTGTTCGGGGTGGTTTGAGATGTGGGGCTTGCATCGACGCACTGGTTGATGAAAATCTTGGTCTGTTAAGGTATGTTAGTTATAATGACGACGAGAAGGGATAATGGCTTGCCTCGGTTCTGTGTTTGTCGGCTTCGACATGGCTGGGAGGTGGGGATAATCGGCGACCATCCACTTGTTGATCACTCATGGTGAAACGAGTCGTTGAGATTGGATTTCGCTCGTTTTGAATTGGATTTCCGAAAAGGCTAGACGCATGTAGATTCCGAAAAGGCGAACTGGTATGCAGAGGATTGTGTGGCGGGGAGGCCGACAGACACAACAGAAGTGGGCAATTCGACCGCAGCAAGCTGCTCTCCTGCCCACTTCTTGGCGAGGAAAGCGCTACCGCATCCTGCCATGCCCCCCCTTGCCTGTAGCATATTCCTGTCCCTTTCCTCAACCACAATCAGTGCTGTAGTCATGCGGCCGGTACCGAGGTCGAGCAATCGGGAATTTGCTGTGGATCCAAGCCAGTAATGAAAGAGGTTTTGCAGCACTGCTTCTGCTGAGATTGAGAAAAACGAGGAAATGGGCCATGGTAAGTGAATAGAGCACCTTTGCCATGAAGAACGAGTATGAGATGAGATCAACAAATGTAAAACGTGATGCGCATTTTAACGTATATTTATTTTGAGGACGATAATCTCCACTACTGCGCATCTTTGTCTAGTGGTTGGGAATCTATTTTGACTGGCCGGATATGACTACAATCACTGGCGAAGGGTAGTAATCGTCAGAGTCGATCAACCAAAAGTACATTACCGCCGTCTGGAAAATCGATAGGTACAATCCCCTATTCTATCCCATCGACCTATCTTAGCGCCGCTATACCGTGGTGATGTCGAATATCGCTCAGACATTGGCTCTCTTGCCGCTCAATTGATCCCTCTAAAGCCCGATAGTCCGAAATACAACTTTGCTATAGTCATATCAGTTCTTCTGTACTATACCTAGTGGCAGAGAACCTACGATGAATTATGTCACCTAAGCCTTTTCAGCGGCACAAAGGTCTCAACCATACACGTCGCACGCCCACGCTCCGCATTACTCGGCGTAGACGAATACAAGCTCCATCATGTCTGCTTTTGCATTTTGTTTGCCGGTTCATCCGAGGGACCGCACTTTCGCTTTTTGCAGTGCGTTTGTGATATCGCAGGATTTGGCTCTACATCACCCAACAAGTGGAGCTCCATTCGTTCAGAGAAAGTCGAGTACGGCTGAGCGGAAATACGAATGTAATCGATGGTAGGAAATACGAGACCGTTCATACTCCACTTCGGATGGTCGAGCCGCTCAAGGAGCTGGTACGGGATGTCGGCTTTAAAGATGTAGACACACCTTTCGCTCGACATGTTGGTAATGAGCAGTCGCGTCTTTAATCACACGTTAGAATGGGGTTCGAGAAGTAATAAAAAGAATATCCGCTCACCAAATACAGCTCTTTGCGCTGTTCCTTTCGCCACGATCCCTGGGCCATACTTAGAAGAAGGCAGAGGATATATGGGTCTTTACGCCAATCGTCGGGTGTTACGCGTTTGACTTTGAGGTTGGAAATGCGCTGAACAGAGCTGTTGCTTATGCCACGGGGACCTCGCCTCACACGGAGCATATTTCGACGCTCTTCGTTGGCCTCATACTTGTAAAAGCCCATGATAGGCCTTCCATTTGAGATGGATACGTCGTCTTTGAGTTTGTAAATATCGCACTCTGTCCGATGGACCCATCGTTTGGCAAAGAAAAAGTCTATGCGAGAGCTATCTGCATTAGTTAGGTCCTGTTTATTTAAGATCTTCCTACCGGTCGTGCTTTACGACACCGTTACGTCGGGCTAAGAGCTCATCTATGTAGTAGAATTCACTTAGTACATCATCCGTGACAAGCAACTCGGCGTCTTCTGTAAGAGACTCATCATGGTCGTCGCGCGGCTTCACATGCTTATGCATGTCTTCAACTTCCTGAAAACTGCAGTTAACGAGGAAGAGATGACGCGAAGTCCAGAATAGAGGATTGACGGCAAAATTTTGGTTGTCGATAGTGAGCCTGTGAAGTGACGTGGGTGGTTTAGATGCTTCCATGTTGGAAAATAGCGCGTCACCAACGCGGTACGTCGACAGATTATCGATCGTTGAATGTAGGGATGTGCTGGTGATTTGCTCGAGAGAAGGATTCGGATTCTGGAGAGTTTGAACGGGAGAAACAGAAAAGCGGCTTTCGCCACCTGTTGTGGTGCAAGAAGAAGCAAGAGCAGGGGTCTAGAAGAGAGCGGTCACTGTCCGCCACTGCATGGACAAAAAGCGCACCAAGCAAGCATGACTCTTTTTCTCTTAGCTAACAGCCCTTACTCCTTCTTTACTTCAGGTAACCCAGTCATCGAACATGCAAGGACAAAACTGAGTAAGTGTGCCCTCTCAGTTTCTTGACTTGTTCATTAACCGAGTGATGCGCAGTTATAAGGGTGGGTTATTAAGCTAGTCGGGCTAGTCGGGCTAGTCGGGTTGAATTTGTTGAATATGAAGGAGGAAGAATCCGTCGTTATATATACAGCTGATGTAATTTCTATCTACTAACGTATGTAAGTCTCAATTTCCGCATTTAAGTTCAGCTAGAAATAATTGGTTAAGACTTTAGCCTACTGAAGAGGGTAAAGTAACCATTAGAACTGCCCAGGAGATTGGAAACCTTAGCCACCTATTAAATGTATATGAAGGGGATCAATAAACAAGTGTAGTCGTATATAATGAGCTATTCGGCCGAAGAGTAGAGGGAACAGAGGGCTGTTGTCCGACTATGAGTATGCCGCTGATGTTGTTCCTTTGTTTATGATGGCCTGTTCTTTGGGACAGCTTGTTGCAAATTTCTGTAGACGAGTGTGGCTTCTTTCTCAATCGATTGATTGACAAAGGAGTAAGAACCACTCATTCCAGGTATAGCGGCAGTATGGCTCCCACATCTGGTATATTGGTTACAGTTCAGTTACAGTATACAATAGTCCAGCTGGAAGATCCATCCTTTGACCTTTCTAAAATTGGCCATCCTCAAGCCGGCCGGGAGAGCTGCTGGAGACTCCATTATCATGGTTTCACGCTAACGTAGGTGATAAACAATGAGCTCATGATCGTGGAATTGCAGGCTTGATCCTCTTGGACTATGTTATCGTTGGGAAGTCGGACTTGTTATCTGTTGGTAGTCGTATGCACCGTGATCGCATTACCAGGCTTTCCAGTGCTGCTGGAACCGAGCAGCATTCCGAGCTTCTAAACCTGAGAGGCTTGAACTTGGCGTAAGTGAGAAAGAAATAGGCCACACATACGGGAAAGAGGCCGCCATTTCTGTTACTTTTATCTTGGTCTCTAATCTCCCATAAACCTCATGAATTTGCATTGCGCAACCCTACTTCCTTTGACAGTAAACGAGAACAGTTTATGGACTGTGTCGCGTATATCCAACAGTCACTAGTCCTAGCTCTTACTCTTGAATGTCTACCAAAGTTATGATATATAATCATTTCTGGCTAAATTGGCCTCTTCCGATTCTTTATCAACATTTTATACCTCCCCTTCATTCCTAGATCGAGCGACTTGGCATCTGTTAGAATCGTGTTCGTCTTGAGCACTAAGACATCAACATTGAAGCCGCAGCATACTTTCGCAATCGCTATTTCAGTAGCACTTTGACATCCAGTGTTCTGACAGGCAGTGTTGTGCTGACTAATTGCTGAGTAATCTCAGAGTACGTGCCGGAGGACAGAGAATGCCAGATGAACAGTGTAATCTTCGAGGACTGGGGCTGCGGAAGGGGTAGGCTCAAGCCAACTCTGACTGGCTATGCTAGAAGGAGGCTCCTGGCCGGATGCAGGCGGGCTTGAAGAGATGATTTCTGTCGGATCGACGAATCCTTGACGAACGACTGCCTTCCTTTCACGCGGTGGTAAAGGCGATGCATTCAAAGTGTCCGTGGCGACTTCTGTAACTGAGCCTTGTCTTGTGTCATCTTGCCTAAGATCATTTAAGGCCGCCCAGATCTGAGCCAGGCTCACGCCTACTTCTGGGGTATGGACAAGTTCAGCTTCTACCTTGCGGCTATGCTCCTTGTTTAGACCATCAAGAAACTTCCTAGTCTGGATTCTTCCCTGTCCCTGTTTGATATTCTTTTCAGAATGACCAAACTGCCCTTCCAAGAACGGGAGAGTCTCGGCATCGCTCAAACTGATAATGACATGACATGCTTTTAGATGTCGTTCGTCCCACTCGCTACTGGATACTTGCTTGAGTTCTGCTAAGGGTTCGGTATTCATCGCTTGTTCGTTGCAGGTTCTCTCGTTATTAATTGTTAAAAAATAAGAAGAACTCATATTTACCTATATTGGCGGACAACAGACCTCGGTTCTGGTATGTAGATAGTGAGTAAATTGGACGAGGAATCTCCTTGCCTTTATACAAGACAGGACACATTCACATCCAGGTGCTCTAGGCAGTTACTTGCGGTCTCAAGGGTATCATCTTGTCTCTTATCCTAAACAGTGACATTATGGTTTTCAGCCGATGGAGAATATAAAAGTGAGATGACTGCCTACTATTGATGTTACCGCTCGCTCACAAGGTACCTGAGAAATTCATCTCTTCACACATAAGATATCCACACATTAACAAACAGGTATAGCGCAGAAACAGAGAATACCTGGAGTTTTCAGAGTTACATCTGGTACAAGGGCCTACATGTCAGGCTATTCATCTATCGGTATCTTGTTTGTTGTAGTTTACATAAAGGCAATTCCCTATTAAGCACCTCAAATAAGAGCAAAATTTCCAATGAGGCAACTGGTTTTGTTTGTTACAATACGTACAAAGGCGATCTTTCTACCAGTAGTCGCTTATTAACTGAACTCGAATTCATCCAGTGCTTATTTAGTAGTGACTGACATCAAGAGCACTCTTGTGCTTACACACCAGGTTAGCATCGCTGCCCTCCAGCATAATATTGAGCTTTGACGATACGTGTCTGCGCTCACTACTTCCCTTTAACTACTGTGGCAGCAGCTTGTTCAAATAGGACCTTCGGCTCTTTGAAAGTACCATGATTAACGATATCGACCCACCACGAGACCTCGACCCACGATCGCATCTCTTACAGAGGCGTCGGTCACACAGCGTTTATGAATTGACAAAACAGACTGGCTTTGCAGCATCATCAACTCTGTTCCAGCCCAGTCATCATGTACATGTAGCCAGAACAGTCCTCCAGGGTGTGGATCGCAACTGAGCAGGCTGACAAAACGATGTTTGTTTTTCGGCTGGCTATTCTGATATCTCCCGTACCCAAGCTTTTCAAGGTGACACGTCCTTTTGTGACTTAAAGTCATGTCACATACTGTCTGCGTTCTTTGTTAGGTTTTCGGGAGCATGCATCGACCATCCAAGTTTTGGAAATTTCAACCCGGCGCTAATAAGGTGACCGCCCGATCTGATCCTTGTTCGTTCTGAGGCTGACCTTGCCCCTTGCTCAGTCCCCATTTCTTGTGTCATCCCAAGGATGGCCAACCTTGAGCTTGGATGGCCCTGTCTAAATGATAACTGACATATATACACGTTGATCAATCAGGTCAATTTGTTTGGCAATACGAACACGACAGACTGTCGGTAACCGGCACTATATTTCAGCGTTTACTCACCGACGGGAGAAGACGAAGGCCTGAGCTGTCAAACAAGAAGAGGATTGGCTATCGTCTGATACCATAATGGTTCATAGTAGTGCCACATGTGGTGTAGTATTCACATCTCCAAATCTCTCGGGAACTTCTGCTATTGATTCAATCTTTTTAACTGAGATTTATTAGTGAACGAGTAAAAGCACAAACACTCATTTCTTCCATTCTTCTTTTTTCATACCCTCCTCCGGATTACATTGATCTTTCAAGCTCAGACTCGCGTCTTCAGTATCGCTGTCATGGCATTCCCTGTGACGCCTCGGACACCAGCAAGGCACCACAGGGCCAGATTATCATCTGCTTCTGTATCAATCAATACTCAGCTGGGGCGATGTATTGAGATCCTTGAAGAGACGATGGACATGCTACCGGTCAAAGACCAACTTGGCAACGATATACAAAGTATGGTTGACACTATCAATACTAGAATTCAACACACCAATAGGAGACGGGTCGAGTCTACTACTTCATTCATTAGCACTGGTCTTGAAACACCGACTTCTTCCTCCCCAGCTAAACAACGATTCACGGATTCATACAAGGATGTCAAGAGCATACCCATTAGTATCACTCCGAGGAGCAAACCCGATCAGATGGTTCCGGAATTGGGAACCCGCCAATCGAAGCGAACCTTACTGAAACGTCGAAATGACAAGCGACCTACAACTCCACCGGGCCAAATTCTAGATGATGAGTTTGTTCAGCGTAACATGGTACCTGCAGCTCCCCGTAGGATCACCACTAAGCGGAAATGTCCGACCGACTCGGAGGATGAGGAACGTCGGCCCAGACGTCTACGATGGAATTGATTGAACCTCTTTTACGTGCTGATGACCTCGACTGGCAATTGGCTTTGAGTTTATGAGGGGTGAGTCAGACGAGAGAAACCACATACCCGATAACATTCTCACGACGGGGATAGGCGACGATAAGATCGGACCGGAGCTGGTCTGGTGATCTGTACAGAGCTTTGGACAGACGAGGAACTTCTAAAACCGCACAGACAACTTGTGACCAGTTACGACGAATGAGTTTACCTGGGTTGGAAATCATGGGTTGTCGCGCTCGTGGAGCAGATACCTTGAGACGAATGACGAGCTGGCTATTAGATGCTGCAAGTGTTGCTGGCAATCTTTAGAATGAAAATAGGTGATTGACATTGGCGCCCGTATTATTAATACGAATATCATCAAAGACTACTTAATTCATCATTCTCATATGCCCTTCTCAGATCTTATCTCCTTAACTTCAGCCACGCATCAGTCTTACAGATCACTACGCGATTCCTTCGAAGAAAGTTATCCTACGATTGCGCGAGGTTCATATTTCTTTACGCAACTTAACCGCTGAAGCTGTCTAGACTTCTTTGTCTTGTAAACTTTCAACAGGTGCCTAAGCCTTTCATCTTCTCGATGGTGCCAACATCAACTTTAACTCTCCGGTAACTTAAACTCTCAACTCGTCAACTTAATTATGAGGCAACTGAACTCTAACCAAGATAAACATAAATGTCACTTATAACTGCTAGGTGTACAATAGCTGATTCTTCCTCCGTGAACCCACCCCTCGATCAATACCACCCGAGTAGCCCGACTAACTGTTGTCTAAACTTAGACACGATCCTGGAGAACCCCAAGATGACTCCAGCTGACCGCACAGCTCCTGACACTTACGAGGATACCACTCAATCCAACGAACCATCACCTCCAAACTGTACTGCAAGAGGCTACAGGTTTCTACCTCGACCAGTGCTTCTGGCGCAAATGCGATCTATAGAGATATATCAGAAGCTGTCCGCCGAAGTCGAAAAAGCAGAAGCGAAAGTTGACATTCGAAGACATCACCTGCAAGACAGGCTTACATGCTGGAGAAGTTTGGATGAATACCAGGAGTTGATAGACCATGGATTCAACTCAGTTCTGCTTGACAGCAATCTTATATTGCTACAACGATTTCAAGCCAAGCAGGCGGAGCTTGTCGCGCTGAGGCAACTGGAGCAGAGTGCCTTTGCCAATATGCGACGGATGAATGGCGTTTAGTCAGATGAGTAGTATCACAAAGATCCAAAGAATCCATCATTGAGACGAATTGATCTCGTCTATTCAAAAAAAAAAAAAAAAACATGTCCTCCTGGGTTATTTTTGTCGTGTTATACTAAGACTGATGTCTTGGCTGATTTCAATGTTGATGCCCACAGCTGCAGGACCTCGTCAATCACTCGGCTATGGGCAAGACAGCATCACAAATTCGAATATTTTCATGTCACGTTAAGAGAGAGGGGTAATACGTATCACAGAGGATACGGTACATAATAGAACAGACTGATGACAATTCCTATAGTAGATGGTGTGTTAATTGACAATGAGCTCAATGGAATCTGTCGCGTGTCGATACTAAAGTTGGCGGCTGTGGGCGATTATTGGACAAAGTCCACTCGATCAGGTGCGGTATTTAACTTCGTTGAATAAGCACAGATGGGCTTGGAGCTGCCGTGAAGCAGGTCCTGGCATGACTTCAGTTTCTCCCTCGGCGCTGGTCTTGTTGGGATATCCTGATACTTTCCCATACGGTACTGCGCAGATGCCTCGCCATCTTCTTATCCTGCTCCACCCTTCCTTCTGTTCCTCAACCTGCCCGACGGTACCACCGAGGTTGTTGTTGTTGAATGAGAAAGCGATGGTGCCAATGGTGGTGTTGACTCGTCCATGAGACCTTGAAGGGAAGTAAGGGGAACTACCAACAACACTGTTCAGACTCCAAGCATTTTGAGGGCACAGTAGAATACGCCAATGGAAAGAGCAGTCAAGGTCTCATCAATTGGGACGTTGTCGGTATTGCCGGACACGAACATGGGTTGTTATCGAGGACAACGTCGGAAGTCTTATCGGGAGTTCACTGAGGATCTGAATGTAGGTGATCGTATCGTTGTAGGCATCCGCATGCTGGCTCTTTGGATCGGCCTTGCCTGGGATGTGATGCCTACCTTTACGGTAGTCGGTGTGAGACAAATTGTATTGAGATGTGTCGGTTCGTCCATGGTGAGTGAGAGGTACGACAACTTTCTTGGCATGACGCTGCTTCTAGATGAGATGGGTGGGCTGCATAGCTTGATATGGTCGACAGGTAGATTCGAAACGTGGCTGTTACGAAACCAGATCATGGAGAGTTCTTAAGACTGGCCTATTTCTCTGTGGCAGTAGGAAAGAGGAAGCATCCGGTCCTGCGAATGCGACACCCGAATCGTCGTATTGATGAACATCGTGGTTTGCGGTAGTGTAGGTGATCTGTCGCGATCAAGGCGCTGGTCGGAGAAGGAAGTTAGTTTAAAGTTAAGAACTGTTTATCCAACTCACGCAGGGGGCCGTACTCTCTACTCACATTCTTCGCGCCGCACTAGGAAATCGACGTTTCTGGCCCGTGAGTGCTCCAAGTGGATTCTCAAACTGCCGTACGTCTGATCGATATTCATCTTGTCCGCTCTGATTGACAAGGCCGTGAGGTCTGCATTCTTGCTACTGCGTCTAGTGCGGTTTTCGATAAGTGACCCCAGTAATGCTCAACAATCGTTCGACATGGCTTCAAAGTGGTTCTGGTAGAAAGCGAGACCTAAACGCATTGAAGAAGGGCGATTGACTTGGAGACTCGTGGACTTGTCGTTTCCGCAGTACTCGTATGCCATAAGATGGTCCGTTGCAACCCATCTATGGTTTCATCAAGTAGCGGCTGAGTGCTGCAGCTGCGTGATTGGCACTAAATGACCGAGAGCTAGATGAACGCGTCAATGCCTGTGAGGGGCTTCAACTCTGTGGGGTGTTCGAGGCAAGTGGTACTTGGTGTAGAAGCTTCGCGTTGGTGTATGTCAGACGATCGGGTGATGTATATGACGATGCGTCCGGGACAAGCCAGAGAATAAAAAATGGGACTTGCTGCCCGGTGCCTTGCTGAAACTGACAGCCGATGTTGGAGGGTGGAGGACGAGGTGGAGCACCTAGGCGCGTCGCGTTCCTGGTTCCTGACGAAGGTACGCTTACAGTACATACGGTACCAAGCGACCTGGCCTAGGTAGGCTTGGTAAGGAACAGCCGGAAGAGAAAGTGTGGGGTACGCAGCTTAGCTAACCGTGCTTCACTAACTAGATCAATCTCGCTCTGTGGTGATACTGGCGTTTGGGCACTATCCGACGATACTCCGAAGAATATCAATAGGTACCCACCCTCCAGACCCACGCTGCTCTGGAACTACCTGTCACGCTAACTCATCCCCGCCCAATCGACTCAGACATGTAGAACATGACTTGACTTGGACCTCTAGTGTCTCCTTTTCTATTATTCTGACTCGTTTCGGCCTGTCTAGTTGGTCTGCACCAAGATCCCAGTCTTTAGGGACAAGATCTGGCACTGAGTAAGGAGAGCTCCTTCTAAAGATGCCTAAGACGTCTCATACTCGTCCTTGACTGCTCACGCTCCCCAACCATTCACCTTCACTATCACGATTGGCTTTCGTCGGCACCTTCATCATCATCATCATCATCACGAAATCTGTTACTTCATCATCAGTATACCTTCGACGTCATTCCTGCTACCTCATCTCAATTGGTACCACACCCTTCCTCTATGTTCGCCATCTTTCCCATTCCCGTCGGTAGTATCTACTCAATCCTTCCCAGCTACTCTTCAACCACCTGATTTAATATCGGCAGGCCTCCACAACTCCAGCAGCGTCATCACCACAACCTCAATTTCTCCCCCGACGCTTCTGTATCAGTACGCCGCCACTCTGTTTCAAGACGAATGGATCACAGTTCTCCGACTGCATCATTCTACGACCAGACCACAATGCGAGAGAGGCTCTGCAGTATACCTAGTACAGTCAAACCTATCATGTCAAAAGTAACCTGGCCGTACGGTCACCCTGCGCTGCTTGCAATAAGAAGTTCCGGCGATGCGCCGGGCCGGATCAGCATACAAGCGAACTTGAACATATCAGTAGAGTTACAGTCTCCTGCACACAACCATAGCCCAAATGGCTAGAGACAAGATATTGCTAAGGACTGCGCGTCTATGGTTCTATGGCCCGCGACAGATTCAATGCAGCGCGTGGTTATGCGGTTTCCATGAGCGACTCACCCAATGCTGCCGAATGTCCATTGCCGTTGAAGAGCACGCGCTCTGCAAGGTCTGTGCTAATTGACACTGGTGTTGCTGCAGATGGATCTATGAACCCTGCAGCCTATGCACGAGGTGACACAAAATGAGAAGTACCGATCTTGGGGACATTAAGCTACCTTGTCATCGGGTCCGCCTTATTCAAATCTTGACCGGAGTCAGGTTTCTGACATTCCTTAGACTTGTATGCCTGGCTTGGGTACCTTTTTGTCGGATGATGCTGAATCGGCAACGGTTATCTCTAGAATATATTCACAGTCAGCAGGTCGTCTTGGGTCTCTCCGTTGACAATATTCAGGCCTGGCTGCTAACCTCAGATTCTTCTTATGACTTAGTTTTTGACGGAAAGTCTAATATTGCGCAGTACGTATCATTCATTTCTACTGATTTTGGATTGTCGAGCTCGTTTTGCGCCCTGACATAGCGCACACGCTTTAACTATTGAAGAAGACCCTACGCTTACTGTAACAAGTTCCATTACTATATTATATACTAAAGTAGTATTCAATAAGTGCGATATGAACTTGCGTTAGAAATAGGTCAATATCATATTGGAAGCTGAAAGACTAGCTACATATAATGGACGTCCAGTATTCATAAGGCATGGGTCACGACTTTAACTGTGTGATTCAGTTAAGCGAGCGTTGTAGATCTCCCGACGCTTCGTCGCTCCAGTATACAGTACCGCGGCGTTGTTAATGCTCCAACTCTCCTCCACTTACTCGCCATCATTCTGTAATTTCTGGTCGTCCTGGGTCGCGATTTCAGGTTGCTTGACGTCAATAGGCTTAGCTAGGTTCCTTATTCCACCCTCCCCAGAATAAAAGTTCCCTTCAATGCAGATTCCAAAGAGTTCGGGAATATCTTCAGTGGATCCGCGTCGCCTTATCTCAAAAGGTTCCTGTGATCAGTCAATACACGAGAAATGAAAATCGCTGACGGGTATATATGTACCTCTGGATGAAGTAATGCTCTGATAAAACTAAATTTGTACTCTATTCCACCATAGAAGATCACGTAGCTTTGATTGTCCTAAGTAAGCATCGATTTCAAATGTCAGTAGACAGAGACTTCGGAATAACGCCTTTCAGGGGGTGATGATACCTGTCCTTCCCCGCTCTGCTCGAATCCATAACCTCTCCAGCTACCTGCACTCGTCGACTTGGTCCAGAATCCACCTCCTGTCAACTTGCCGGCGCTCCAGGCTTCCGCTGAGATATCGATTTTCATCTCTTTATTTGATCCATCCCAGTACGTAATGGAGCATCGGGGGGAAGTATACACCTCTGTGATGATCCAGAACGATCGCTTTCGCACCTCAGGACCAAATGTCTCATCCGATAGGAGCGCGGCTGCATTGTCTTTACACCATTTGTGGAATTTCGCTTTGTGTGGGAAGGTTGCATAAGTAACAGGGTCAGCCATGAGAACTGCCCCATAGTCGGCTGATTTCTCGAATCTCAGACACCAACCTGTTGTGGCTGGAGTACCTGGAATGCTGCCGTATTTGTCAACAGATGTGAGCGTTGGAGCTAAGTCTCTGACCCAACCTGATATTAGTCACCTGCTCGACTCCGCAAGATGTGACAGTGCTGCCGAATATTGGTCCCCATCGATGGGGACCTGTGGAGCTCACCACAGGGACTGGTGGCGCCAGCGGTTTGTAATCGCAGCTATCCGTATCAATGTTCATAAGGTCAAGCATATGTATCCACCTGCCATTGTCATCGAAATAACCACAATGGCCCGGCCTTAGGCCGACGCTGTCAGGGTGAAATGTAGGACAGCCTATGGAGAGGTCTTTGAGGGACTCCTCGTACCGCTGGTGTGCCTTTGGCGACATGATTGCAGTTATGCCAGTGTTATATTAATTGCAAAATAATTAGTGGTAGCAGGAGCAAACTCTCATTATCGTGTTAACGGAGATCAGTACATGTTTATATGTGGTGCCATCACAGCGTTTTTCCAGCACACCATGGGGGTATGACTGTGAAAGCGGGGTTGGAGCAGCAGCACGACAGAGGTGTTCGAAGGCCCGGCTAGATCCTCCTCCCCTTACAAGCCTTCCTCTATACTGTAGTTCGACTCAGTTCTCTTCCGGCCACACCTACGGTTGCACCCCTTGACCCACCTCGTTCTGAGAAGGGGTGCAGAGCCACAGGCGTTAAACTGGCGTACAATCAGTACTTCCACCCAGAATCAAAACCGTCTATAATAACCCTAACGCCATGCATACAGCACATAGTCCTACTTTCTTACCACACAACATTAACTCACCATTACATCACAACAAAAGCCATAAGCAGGGTATTGATCAATTTAATTCAATCGTCCCTCCGATGGACAAGAGATCGCTATGTGCACCGTGCGGGCATGCGCGTGCCATAAAACAGACCGCGCCATCCCTGTTTCAACTCAATCGACGCCCCAGATTGAATTGATGACCATCCTGCGCATAAGACGCCAGGACCTCTGCCCAACTTCTCGACCAATTTCATTCCCGTCAGCAAACGTTGCCATTAGTTGATGCCCGTCATGGAGCCGACAGGGGAGCAGAGCGAGAAGTCGGCCATGGAGCAGATCCTGGAACGCATCAACCAAGCGGCCAAAGGAGCGTTCCCAAACTCGATCTCCAGATACAAGTCAGTGAATGCGCTTTTGCTATCCTGGCAAGATGATACGTTGAAAATCGATGGCGAGATCGAAGAACTAAGAACCTTGCTGGAAACCGGATACGGTTACCATGCGGAACGTTGGCGAATACCATCAGTTAAACCAGATTTCGAGTTGACAGACAGACTCCGGAGCTTTAGGGTCGCCCATGAGACAGAGGAGCAAGGGGATTGTCTATTCATTATATATTACGCCGGGCATGGCTACCTTGATCGCACCAGACGCACTATGTGGTCGAGGTATGTATACCCTCTTCCAGTCTACTAAACTCTCATTAAAGTGCTAGCCAATTTTTCTTTTGGTTTCAGTTCATCTTATATTATTGCTTAGCCTGCTCTACTGTTTCTGGGTTGATTCACTCATTGGAGAGGTCTTTCTAACGGTCAGTTGATAGCCATGGTGACGCTTCTGAACATCCCAAGCACCCGAGGGTTAAGTGGCACGCTCATGAAGCTCTATTTACGGAGACTATACATGACACACTCTTCCTATTCGATTGTTGCACTGCCGGAAGCTCGAGTGAGACGACCAAAATCGGGATCAAGGAGGTCATTGCTGCCTGCGGCTTTGAAACGTGGGCCCCCGCTGACCATAGACACTCATTCACAAGAGCCCTCATCGACGTGCTCAAATCAATGATGCAAGCGCGTCCGTTCACCGTTGCGAGCTTGCATCAACAGATCCTGGAGAAACTGCAGCACTGGAGTCCACATATTGAACCTGACCAGCTTGTCAGAATCGCATCCGACGGCCGACTGAGCGATGTCGAACGGCGAAAGACGCCAGTGCATATAGCACTCAATCAGGACCCTTATTACTACCACAGCAGTATCCAGCTAGTCGGACAGTCTGCTAGAAATGCTAATCTCTACAGGAGACCTGAGGAGAACTTTGCCGAGTGGAAAGACAACAAAAAGGAATATACTGATGTGATCATCTCGATACGTGCCCAGGGGGAGCTAAACGTCGATCATTTCGCACGTTGGATCACGACCCTACCACTTCTCGCTATGAGCGTCAAGGTACACTCTGTAGTACACAGTAACCCCACATTGGTCTTGCTCGCTATCCCAGTGGCGGTGTGGGACCTCCTTCCAGCAGACACTCCTTGCCAGTTGATTGGATATGGAAGCTCGCCTAACTTGATATTTGGAAAAGAGCATCTGTTCCAGATGTTCAGGTCTCATTGGTACCCTTCTACGGATTTCATGCATTTCGGGCACTATATCAAGGAAATTGAAAAACAGCCTGATATGCCGAAGCTTCAAGAATGGTTTTACGATGACTATTTCCGCAAACTCTCGGAAACCGAACCGGACAGTCTTCATGCGAAGTATGCTGCAGAAATGCAGAAATTTCAAATTGGACATGCGCTATTAGAACCGGAGTCTCCCTCAACTGTCAGACCTGGCGCCTGCGGATACCTTCGTGGTGGCAAATGGCACCCGATTGAGCTGCCTGGTATGCCTCAAGTAAGGACGTCTGGAAATTCGAGTCAACTACTCCCAGAACCAAAAGGAATTGGCTCGTTTCAATGTTCGTCTGCCAGAAGGTAAAGTGCATCTGTTATACATGAAAGACTCATAACCAGGAGAGTTCTAATTACAATTTTAGGCATGACTTCTATTCATATAGATTGCAAGATGGTTGGGGAGTGTTACTACTCCCTTCAAGACCCATTACCTATGGAAATATCGAAACAGATGAACTATTAATATGGGCACACTCAGAAGCTCAAATTATCCTGGCTAACTATCCAGATGTTAAACAAGGTGGGTTTTACCTTGTCAGCCGCACATTCGCAACAAAAGAGTTTGAGATAATCACTCGGAACGCGCCGGCTCAGCCGCAATCTCTTGTCATCACCCAGAGTGGGCAGAGCAATAACTTGTCCTGGTCTGTCAAGGGCGGTGACAGTGGCGAAGGGGGAAAGAAGTACCAGGAGGAAGCCGTTATCTCTTTCGAGGGATTTCACTTCACATACAAGAAGATTTTCAGTCATGTATAACAGTCACTCTTGTGACGGGGATTTCTTGCTGACTTTGACTGTAGTATCCCACAGTACCAATAGTGGAAGAACCTGCTGCAGATAAGCAGAAGTCTCTCTACGAGTTGCAGTATACGCCGTTCATTTGGCCAGGCGGTCCACGAGAGTGGAACTGGTAGATGCATTAACGGGTTTAAGCGTAGTGGATAACCGTCCAAGCCCCCAGGCAAGTACAGAAGGTCATTTCCATCATTCCAGCTGGGATTTCACTAACATCCTATCGCCAAAGCTGCTCTGACACGCGGGCTGTTGGACCAAGAAGGATCAAACTTGGATGAAAGAGATGGCGAGGAAAACCCCGCTATAGCTGACGAATATAACCCTCCTCTTCTATTATTGATTGCCGTGTACCCCCAAATTGTCTTATACCCCCTTGCTTTTCACGTTTTTGTCACATGCCTGTCCATTTCCGGCCTATTTTATCCAAACTCGTTGGGAGAAGCTATCAAATCCTCAGAGCGTCTTTAAACAACTATCAAGTCAGAAACGTCCGCATATCTACGGGGGTCAAAACGCGGAATCTTTTTGACATCAATCTCGGAAAGCAAGGCAAACTCTCACACCGCCGATTACTAGGTATTCGTGGAGTTCGGCCGGATAAGAGTTTTCTTGATGTATATGGTAACTCCGGAACTCCAAATTCAGGCGACATTCTAAGCTACGACCTGAATGGAAGCATAGTTGACTCTTAGACTGATAACTTCGACAGAGCCAGACAGTACTTCTTCCATGCCAAAGGCGTAACCAAGAATACCCAAATCACTATCATACAAGAGGGCAGCGAGGTCCACAGTGACAGCAAGAATGTCAGCATTTATCAGCTCTCCAAGGACCCCTACAGCCCGTGCTGTGTATAAAGGAGGCAGAAATTGTATCTGAATATGATTCGGTTGACCGCAGGGATCTTGGCACTGCGAAAACAAACCATGATGTCTTGAAACTAATCCGGCAAAACAAGCAAACAGGCTATAACTGGGTGTATTGCCATGTGTACATGTGGTCTCCGTACAAAGTCTATGCCTATAATTGGGACAATAATAATGCTGTGACAAGAAGTAGGGGTCAGAATACTTACCCTATAGTTAGTGTTGAGTCCTGGATATATAAGATAATACTTAAATGAATTATACCGATTGAGTTATTTAATAATAATGGCAAATTATAGTAAGGGTCTATAAAGCAATTAGGATTCTCTATATAAGGAAGGTTAATACTGAAGTATTCAGACTAAAGTTAGACCTACCTTCTAAACTAGAGATAATAAGTTCTTATCTAATTGCAAAAGGACATTGACTACATTACTGGTGCAGTCGCTAAGGCATTAAGTCTAAAGAGGAGGAAGAAAATATATAAGACTCCTGAGGTGTTAGGTATATTAATGAGCCGACTCTAACTAAGAAGGCGTTACTTAGAATGCCCAGGCTTAATGACATCATGGTACTACTGATACCTGAGAAACTGTAGTCTTGGAGCAGTACTGGGCGATCGACCACCTTAGCCCTTGAGCATGATTTCAGTATTTGCATGGGAGTTGAGAGTGTGGATAACAAGCTGATCCTCTCTCCTCCCGAATGTGGAAAAGAACATGGATGCTCCTACGACGACGGCGGTACGAACTATCCTCTGGTTTCACCACTGCACAAGCTGGCTTTCCTCATGGTCCCTTCCTTACATCACCTTACATTATGACGCCGCTGGACTTCGTATCGACCACACAAGGTACCGTGTTGGTTATTACAGCCGAGCGATCGCATTTACCATGATTTCCGAGCTTGCACGATGGTGCACTGGCATGATCACCGCTCCCTTCGTGTACCAGTTGTTCCCACAACAATCTTGGTTGCGTCGAAAGAATGCATGGATTGGATATTGTATGAAGCGGCACTCACGTTGGTCACAGCAGCTACTGTCGCTTCACTGTGCTGCAGAGTCCTTGAGCTTTTTGCGATTTCCCTCCAAGCCCATACAATGTTGAGACAAAGGCATGAGCTCAGTGGATATTTGGGTATAAATGTGCAGACTGACGTCTTCTTTCTCGACTATCGCCCATGTTGGTGAATTCTATAAAGAATGAGTCGGCGTCATGGCCGTTGTACTCAGTGGCTTAAATCTCGAAATCACACCCCTCCGCGCCACGCCTGGTCCATCTCTACAGTGGCATCATGGTAGGCGCTTCAATTGTACAAAGTTTGACACACAACTCCCGTTGCGGGTCCACAGGATGACATGGCATTACGAAGCTGAGCATTCAAGAAAGAAAGCCAGAGCGAAATCTAGATAAGTGCGTGTC
The DNA here is from genome assembly GCA_014898915.1 of Fusarium chlamydosporum. Taxonomy (NCBI): domain Eukaryota; kingdom Fungi; phylum Ascomycota; class Sordariomycetes; order Hypocreales; family Nectriaceae; genus Fusarium; species Fusarium chlamydosporum. Next base: position 175,634 of record JAAVUD010000055.1, on the reverse strand, counting down.
CCGGTGGCCGTCTTATCACCCCAACTTCTTCCGTTTTCATTCCCAGAGGTGCTCACCATGTAGGATAATACACACAACAGCACGACCACAAACCGCCAGCTCAGGAAGCAGGAACACGATCACAAACCCAGAAGCGGATGCGCGAGAGGACAAACAGTCGAACTACGCACGCATCTTGAGAACCTGGTAGAAGCCCTACAACAAAATGAACCCCAAGCGCAGATGTTATCGTTGATGGATCAGTGGAGCCATCTTAAAGATGAACGAGATAATTTACTAGAAGCGCTCGATTTGCTAGGCTCGACCATTCGTCGTCATCCTGGTGGCACAACGGCGAGTGAACCTGCTTCTGGCACAAGCCTCGAATCTTCGGCGTGCGCATCAACAGAACCTACAGCCCCGACAAATGGGGGATAAATAATTCCGGCCACTACTAATCAAGGATCATCGGAACTGAGCGACCTAACAACAATGTCAGTCCCAATGCACCGTTCTCCAAGCAGTCTCTTTGCCTGCGACAGGTAGACCTACACCGTTAGTAAAGAGCGTTATTGGTAGAACCAGAAGAAGGTAAGACCTATCACACTTCCACTCCGTAATGCTTATGAGTCAGCTCTAACTGTTGAACTTCAAACTGCTATATCCGTACCGTATTGGGTAGCCTCAGACTCAGCGTATAACTTGAGACCCGGACTGTTTATTCCCGAGTGCAATATGTCAACGACAGCAAGACCGTGCTCCAGCCGTTCTCCGCAGGACCTCGAAACTAACTTTATCTCAAAGAAGTAAGCTTGTTTTTACGGACCTGAGAACATGTTGACTAGGTGAATCCCATTTGGCATACACAGAGATGCGCGACTGCTCTGAAAATCTGACCTGGTGCTTCTGCCAAAAAGCAGTGACTGGGCTAGCCAGAAGGTTTACTTGATCTATGGAAAGGCTAAGATGCCTGTCAGATTGACGGAAGTTGTTCGGGAGAAGACTATAGTGGCTCAGCCAAGATGCCAACAATGACGCGACTAGAGTGCAGAGGCCCTAACTGATTCGACGACCTGGAGCTATGATCGGATGGGTCTTAATTTCGTGAGCCACTGAGATGCACCTTGGTGGCAATGACCACGAAGTCGATCCAAATTCGACCCCTGGTCCAACATATAGTGCCAGCTTCCAACCATCTTGTCGCTCTGTTAGACTGTTCAGAATTCCACCCATCTTCTCATCTTTATGTATATTCTAATGATAGTCGCGTGTGTTTCCAGGTTCGATAGATAGCAAGCGATACTGCCTGTCTACCTTGGATAATATTTCGCAGGATTCCGTCAAAGACGGTTCGAATCGACCCCAGCTGGAGGAAACGAATATCTTCCACCCTTCTGCAAGTTCAACAAGGGGTCAGGTCAAAGCTTCTTTGTATCTCACACATGCCCGGTTTCAGGACTAGACGGTATGCGTGACTGTGAAAATCTAGAATATCGCTATACAAATGTGAGAGAACCTGTTGAAAGTTTTCCGACTCGTAAAAACTGTCGCCCGAGTGAGGCGTGGCAGTGCGTACCCAATCCGCCCATAAGTAGATAATATTCCATCTCATGCAACCGTGCGTTGTTGGACTGTCTGGAATGAGCAAATTCTGCACTAAAGAGTGTACTGTCCATTCTGGGGTGTTCTGCTGACCTTGAGAATAAGCTTGGGAGGCGCCTGGTAGATCTTAGATAGGGCCTTGAGTGACCAGAAGAGGTCGGGGTGGTTCTTCGACGTAGCAACAGCTTGGGTTTCCGTTGTCGAGAGCGACGCCATAGCTGATGTTAATGGCCATAATAAGGTAATGTCCAGGAAGTTATTGACGCCATTGAGGAGGTCCAAGTCAGTACACCAACTCCTTCTGTGCGGCTGACAATACTATGCCATCGATGGGGAGCCGCAGTTAAGCAGATATTTCTCGATTTATTCAAGTTTCACTTTACACGCTCTTCCATCCCTCATATCTCAGCCAACAGTATAACGTGAAAATAGCCATCAGAAAAGATCCTATGCCTGCACCAGTTGACCCGTCATGTGTGAGCACCGAGTACACGACAACGAATATGCCAAACAAGCTCATCAGTAACAATGCAAGAAGGGAAACAAGGGGCTTGTTCCAGCCCTCGGTGATGTGTATACCCCATCCCATGCAATCCGCATCTTCATCCCACACGAGGGCACCATCCAGTTTCTTGGGAAATCTGTTCCACCAAAAGAGACCTAGATGCTCACCCGGTCTGAGGAGTTCGTGTAGGAAGGGGATGCTGATGATTTTCACCTTCAGTGGAACAGGTCTGTACTCATACGTTCGCTTGACCGTCACTTCTTCATAGCCGGGTACTTCTGGTTTGACTAAGTTCCCGGCGTAGATCTCTTTTCTTACTGGCATAAGTTGGAACTGTGATCATCGATTAGCCAGCTTGATACGCACAAAGAGAGATGCCCCTCTGCAATCTCATGAACTTGCCTGTACAAATTCTGCCTTTTTTGGAATGAAGAATATGCACTTTTGAAGATGATGCATCAGCCAGCGAGGTAGCTCGATTTGTTTGGGTGACGTTATCGATAGAAGCCTCAGAATCCAGCCCGGAACTTTGATCTTCCCCGAAAGCAAGGAGGCCAGGTTCCACTCCTGTTCTCGCCTAACTTCCGAATACGCCGTCTTGATACTTTCGAAGAGGTACTGATCGTTTGTCACCGATGAAACGTCAATATGTTGCGGGGTGACCAATCCACGTTTAGTGTTTATGCATACTATCAGATGTTTCGAGCGGATCGGGCCCGTCATGGTCCGGTTCATCGAAGTTTCATGTGAAGTTCTTTGCTCAACAGATTCTGAGGACTGAGAGCTTCGAGCTGGTTGACCGTGCGCCTGACTGTTTCGCTGCCCGAGAGGCGATAGGTGAGCTTCAGGTGGAGAGGTCGGTAGGCTGGATGATGAAGACTCTTGGGCTGGATTGCAATGGCGAACAGCTTGGGCATGTGCTCTGAGCATTCCTTGTAATTCGTCGGCACCCCCAGATACCAGCTCCTCAACATCTAAATAGCGAAGATCGCCGCAGCCCTAATATTATAATAAGTGCGGTGCTCACGTGCACAGTAAATTAGACTCACACATCTGTATGTGACTCTCGTTGAGTCTGTGGGAGGTCGGTCCAAGATTCTCATGAGAGCGTACCAGCACAAAGCTAACCTCGAAAACGGTGCCGAGGTCGACTCTGCTTCTTCCTCAGGCTGAGTAACCTCCAAATCTGGCTTCGTCTCTAGAGGTGGGTTTTCAGAATCATCGGAATCTTGATCTGACTCAAAGAGCGAATGCCTCGACGTCTCCGCCAGATTGTCTACCAACTCCGGGGCCAATCTCCCATACCACCTCTCATCATCATGATCTTCCTCATTATCTTCCGCAATCAATTCTAACATAATTTGACTATTCCTTTTAATATCCTCCGGCCTCCCGACAACTTTACTTTTGAGGACGAGTGCTTCAGCTGTCGCGAGCCATATCTGGGTCAGGGCCGGGAGATCGGGTAGCAAAGTCTTTAGCTGCCCGCTGTCCAAAGCTCCCATGGGCATGCCTGCAGCCATACTTGTATTAAAGCCCATACCAGTGGCACCGAAGCTACTATGAGTAGGTTCGGTTAATGAAGACGATATTTTGAAGCCCTTGACTGGCTCTTCGTAACTGGCGGGGTTGTTGCCAGGTCTCATAGAGGTCCTCCCTACCCCAAGTCCGGACTTGAGTTGGTCTTCGTCTTTGATGATTCCAGCATACCATCTGTCAACTGCGGTACGTCTTGACTTGTAGTCCTTGATTTCCCAAAGTCTGGCAACTTGGCCCAGTCCACCAATGCACAGGATTGCGGCAGTGACTTCATCCGAAGGACGTTCCTTGATATTTCCGCTTAAAGACCGTTCTACACGGCCCACGTATACCGGCGGTCGCAAGCGTCTGCAGAATGCAGAGATCACAAGAGGGAATACCTCATGGATCCTCAAGAGGGTATCGTCGTCGTAAATGGACATAATTTGAGCCTCTATAGGATTCACTGTGTACGGCTCGCGCTTTAGCCCGTGACCATGATGTTTTATATAATCCAAATGCACGGTCCTGTACGTTTCGAAGAAATGGAACATGTGGAACAAGAGCCAAGTTAGACGGCGTCTCATACGTTCCTTCTGAGGTGCGAAGGCAATCTGCTGTGAGTTCGTCTGTCTCAGGAAGATATCATGAGCTGCCCATTCACATATAAGGTATGACAATTTGGCTGCAACATAGTGTCGATGCCATAGTCCACAGATATGGTGAAGAGACAGGCATGATTGATTGGCGATAGGATAGAGACGTTGGGCGTAGGTGGGAATATAGTGTTCGAGATGAAAGTGGGCGATGGGCACTTCGTTCAATGTTATGAAAGAATGCCACCGTCTGGAGGTGATCCTGAGGTTTAGTAGGTCGGAAAGAGGCAGCAGCGAGATGATCTGCACTTGAAGCTCGCGAGGCAAGATGAAGAAGTTATCCAATGACACACTGCTTTGCTTAGCTGTGAGTCCGGCCGTCGACGATGATTCAGACTGTCGATACCGCTTAAAAGAGAAAAGTCGATGGCCAGTACGCTTCTGGCTCGGGGGCAGTGGATTCTTATAGACCTCAGCATTCGACCGTCGAAGGGGGAGAATGAACCTCGATTGCCGCACAGATATAGGCTTGTTGAGCTGGTTGCGTTGGGTGAACTGGTTCAACTTTTCAAAATAGCGCTCAGAAGCAGGTTCATTAATCTGGGGTGGATCGTTAGCAGTCCTGTTAGAGGCCATGTTTGGTTAGCGATCGGGATGTGTTTGCGTTGAGTAAGATGTCAGCCCTGTTCATCTACTCTGTAGACTCCCTTTGTCTCGTTAAATATCTCACGTGACCTATCATCCTATACCTGAATACTATTGGCCAAAGCGATTTTGTCTGCAGAGCTTAGGCAGGTGGACTGTTGTACACGAAACGGCAATGTATGCTGGCCTCCTGCTCAGCCAAAGTTGTGGAGCCTCTGCCATTCAATTTCATGGGCACAAAGTAAGAACCACAGTCAGTGAATTTCCGGCGTTGACCCCATCAGATCGAGTCTCCACAGTACAACCTTCGTTTCTCTTATCACCTAAATTCCACTGAACACAAACAAATCGCGTCTCGAATGATTTGACATCCGAAACTTCAAAGCCTACAACGATAGATATCAATAAGGGACAAAACTACCGAATCTAGTTCTTCCGAAGCTAAGCTCTAATGTTGAGCCTTGCGCAGACATTTGATCAAGATTATCGACCCTACCCTACACCGACATGAGTGGACCATGCTTTCCCGATCGAGAACGGCAGTATTGGTAGACTTGCAGAAAAGTCATATATTCTATTGGAAGTCCCCTAAGAGCCTTCAGCTTAGTATGTATACAGGACCCAAGTGGCATTTATGATAAACTCTTCTAATCTGGTCTAGGTTGTTTTAACAAGGTACAGTGCAGCATGTTGACATTCAAGTAACGACGTCATGTTTTTATCCATTGTCTCATCTGCTCCACTTAAATACAGGCAGAGCACCTGTAGCTGTAGTGCGCGGCGCTCACACCAAACGTGAGGCCGATATCCTTATCCTTATCGTTAATTCCGATTCGCGTAATCTGAACAAACATCGCGGATAGTACTACTTCTTGCCACCTGCCTTTTGCGACGCGTTTATCCGCTGGGTTAGCTCGCTCGCCCGCGGCAGAGAGCTGCGCAGTGAGTGCACAACCATCCTTCCTCATCCTTCTTCCCTTTGTCTTTCTTCTCTTTTGCATTATCAGTAACAGCTGCAAGGCCGTGGACCGTGCAACAACCATGGTCTGATAAAACAAACCACCGCTAAAATTCAAGTTCAAAACGTATCATCATCATCATTTGGATCTTGAACTGGTTTTACAACGCGCTGTCCTCCTTCGGCCTTCTCAGTAAGCGCCTGAAGCTGCTCAACAACAGCCACAAGATCCAGAAGGCCAAATAGGGCACTCGTCCCAAAGTTCGGGAGCTGCTGCCACGCGTGTATCTCACAGCCAAGAAGCTAAACCCATTGAGCTTTGGGGAGCTACTCTTCCTCGTCGCCGCCAATGTTCATTGACGACTTGGTAAGGTAAAGCTCTCTGAGTTCTCGTCTGTTATCCTAGGTAGCAAGATCACTCGCCCCGAAGTTGTATCTGAGGATAAGATGCGACACCAACTCGACCTAAAACAAGCCATGTTTCATGGGAAGGTATTACACATACAATTAGAACGATGCCGATTGCTAACCAACGACAGAAATCGTTAGTACCTGGTGTTTTCTCGAACTTATTCCCACACGGCTTCACATACGTCCCTACGAAGATTTACAAACATCTGTCAATACGAAAGCATGCGCAGCAATGTGGAAAGGCGACAAGAACGGGGTCGTGAATCTAGAGGAGACACTCAAACATGAGGCAAGAGAGGAAACACTAGAGCATAGAAAACACCCAAGAACGCCAGATGACAACTTTCGCCACGAATTCCGCCCCAACAGCCGCATCAACTAGACTGTCAGGACGGCAAGGACGAAGAGCGAAAGAGATATCAAACTGTGCTATATTCAAGTCTCATCCGGCTTATCAGCGTTCAAATCATGACGATGTGTTGGTCTTGTGTTAGCGCGGACTGTCTAGAGGTGGCTTCATAATCTATCGTAATGTACACGTTGCGTTCCATTACCTTCTATGTAAGCTTTTGGGCAATATCTGTCCAGAAATAGATTGAGCTCTAAATATCAAGAAGAACAGCAGGAATACACCATGAGCCCTTATCCTTTCGTTCTTCTTCCCCATCTAGATAACATTCTTGACAGTGGCGCTTCATTTCACGAACATCGAATCTCATGCAAATAGTTTGCAACAGAAAGACTTCGTCAATCGCACAGCAGATTACTGTCCCCTATATTTATGGTTTAGGGGTTAGGATCACTATATGAAAGCGCTTATGTATAGTGCTATATCATGTACTCGCGCGGTAACACCAGGCTATCAGAAGGGTCTCTTGAACCATACACACTGTTGCGTCTTCTAGTAAAAGCTGAAGCCATTCGTTTGCTTCCTGACTATGCTGGTTACGACATGAACCCTGATGCTTGGAACTAACATCAATACCGGTTTTCAGAAGGATAGTTCCTCAATCAACCTTTGGAGGATGACTTCTCGACTTTTCGCTGCCATTGAATTCAAAAACTCGCAGGATGCTGTTATGGAATTATCTCGCTATCCTCCTTTGCCAGCTCTGTGGAGGCGATGGCATATTACCGATCATGCTCAACCTTTTATGTTTCTTTTCCTGACTATACTAGAGACCCGAGGATCACAAACGGCTATTCCGCTCGGCGTCACCTCGATGTCGATAGGAATACCTGTTCTCGATAGACTAAGCGATAACTGTCTGTTATCCGTGTCGTTGACTGACCATGGCTGTCTGGCTGTCTGGCTGTCTGGTGTGGCGAACCCGCATATGCTAGTATTAAAGCCCAGTTGAATTGTGCCGACTTTCATCAGAACTGCTCAAGATAATCTTTAGAGATATCAATGAGCTTTGATTGTCTGATCTACCGATATTAAGCTGCCATTCAACATCATACATGTGCAACGCTCCTTAGCCAAAGTATAGACCCAATGTTATCGCTAGGTGCCAAGGTTGAGGTCGTAACATACCGGCATAAACACCGATATCCCACTCTGCCCACATCAAAGATCATCTCGTGGAGGCTATGGATTAGGCTCCATGCTACGCAATGCTATAAACAATTTGGTTCCATGCCAACTATTGCATGCCATTAGTCTTCGTGGCGCGGTTGATGAGCCAGCAGTCGTAGCTGTAGTGCTCAGACCACCGTCGTTCTGGTATCGCTGTTCATTCTCCTCGCCGTCTTCAGTAATGATAGAAATGGTGAATCTCATAGTCAGAAACCCCAAAGGCCTGGTATAAAATTCGGGTTCAGACCATGCGTCTTCAGTATTAATAAGACTTCTCTCACTGGCGACCGTCATGCCCGCCATCTCCCGAGTGACTTGGCATTGGCAGTATGTCTCACTGTCACATGAGCGTGTCTGCGAAATTCGAAGTTCCCATCGTCCTACTGTTTGTCAATTACCAAGGCTGTGGCAACTAAGGGGTCGACTGATGATAGATAACCGACCCATTTGAGATACGCAAGGCGTCACCCAGTGCCAACATGACGAACGGGATTGGTGCTTCATAATAGGGTTGAGTCATGTTGAGAGTATGTCCGGATATCAAGAACGACATCATAGCGGCCATGTTGGTTGGGGTGTAGACGTGGGCCCAATCTTCATGGTGTATGGGTGGCATACGCTAACGACAGACGAATAACGTGGTGGTTTCGGGCATAATCGGAAATGCATGTCCTGAGTTCGAAGACTGTGCGAGTCAATATTCTGCTGATTTGCGTGGATGAGACTGCCCTTGTTTTGGTCCGTGTGCTCTGGTGGCAAGTGTTGCCTGCTCTTCAGGTCCATGGTGAAGTGCGTCCAGCGGATTTATACAAGTCGTCCATTCTCAGGCTACGCCTCTGAGTAGAGCGAAAACGCCAAGTCATGCCTTCCGCGTACACTACTCAAGGTTGATAGATGCAGGCATAGATCAGGTTTCCTGAATGTTATGCTCCCGAGAATATACCGAATAGATTGGCATCTTGGAACCTGTTCTTTCAGTTGTGTAGATAAGGCTTGAATGTAAAATATAAGTTGATGTCATGATGGATGGAAAGGTGACGGGCGTGTTGCACATACCATTCTTTCGTTCTCCGTATCCGTGTGTAATAACGCTAATGCCTTTGCCAAACGTGGGGGCTAACGACGGGGTGAGGAAGAAGCTCGGGGCAGACTGTAGCTGTAGGGTCGTCCCAGTCCTGTGTCCCTGTTGTAGCATAGAAAGTGGATGGACTGTACGATGGTGTGGAAAACGAAAAGTGAGTGCAAAGTGTTCTCCCGACGTCCCTATCCAGTCCGGTTGTCAACGCAAGGGATTTGTCTGGTGACCTCAAGGCCAGGTTGTTGCCGCTTACTGAGGTTTTCATGAGGAGCGATGGTTGGTAGAGATCGAAAAAGGCTCGCTATCCACAGCTTATCCTTTGGCAGGATGGTCACGGGTCGAGAATAAGATCCGAATCTTCACGCACCTAGTAGTCATAGCGAGCGATGTTGTGACAGGGCTATCCCAAGAAGGTCAGTTGATGAACCATAGCGTTTGAGAAAAATAACTTGCCTTCAATCAGTGCCTTCTTCTTATCAGGTCGTTGAGCACGATAGGTGCTGAGGTATGTACCTAGATGTTCGTGGATATTAGGAGAAGATGCCATCGGCGCTGTTGTCTGTACGAAAGAGGCGCAAATGTAAGATACGCGCTCATAGTCCTTCTCCCTTGTTCCGAGTATAAGAGTAAGGAACAAAGAGGGAAGGAATTAGTGGAGGAAACATGGCGCGATATCATCTTGGTTGTGGAAAGTGGATCGTCTTACTGTTTTCAGAATGGCGCCCCACTTACGAGGAAACCACCATTTTCTTTCTAGAAAAGTGCTACTGAACGTCATCGCCCTCCTTCTTCAACACCAAAGTGTACCTGGATAGAAAGTTCGTGAGTTTCAACAACTGGAAATGATCTTCGGAAGTAAAGAGTACGATATTCAATATCTGTAGTCAGCAAATGTACGTTATAACTGCCAGTGACAACCCTGATGGTCCCTAAACCCCTCCATGCTGGTTCCCTATCATCGTAACGAAGGGACTTCGAGAGTGGCATTGTTTGCTGTATCCAACTGGAATCAAACTTGGGAAAGGGTCGAGGTAGGACTGGAGAGAGTGGGTTTGGATCGATACAAGAGTATGGTACAGCGAAATTCCCGTAGCAAAAGAATGAATAGCAACAGGGTACTCGTCTATCCCGGTCAACACAACAAGCCCTCTTTATATACCATACTCACAACAACATCAACCGTACATCATCCTAAGCCATCTACTTCCTGTACCTCTTGGAAGCATCATACTCGGCCTTAAGACCTGGATGTATATCCGCAAGTTTCTCTTCAGGTTCCCAGCTAAAGTCCTGCGGAGGATATCCAGTCCACTGGACTTTGTACTGGCGATAACCGCCGACATAGCGATGTGCCAGGATATTGAAGGCGTGACACATGTCGAGGCCGGTGGCGGCTTGACGTCCACCCAGTGATTTGTAGTATTGATAGACCATCTGGGGATCCTTCTCCTGCACATCCTCCTCGTACTCCCATTCGATGTCGCCCATTTTCAATTTGACTTTCAAGTCAACTTTCGCCACATCATCGTAGACTTCGTGACCAAGTATGGCTTCGATTACCAGCTGTTCTTTTCCGACGTCGTCGCCACCTGAAGGAAGAGGCAGTTAGCACGTGGAAAAAGAATCTAGATAATGTGACGCTTACTCTGTGCCTCCGAAGCTGCCATTTTGAAGCTGGCCTTCGTCAGGCGTTTTGGCTTATCGGAGGATTTGTTGTTTGCTTTGCCATACGTCTTAATGATCCTCTTCACCTTTTCCTGGTCGATGGTGACGTTGGCTGTCCTTTCATTTCCATCGTCATTCGTCATGTTGCTTGTCCTGGGCGTTTTCTTGACCTTCATACGTCTGTTTTCCTTCCTGTATGTCCTGGTTATTCTCTTAGCCTTGGCCGCAGTGGCGAATGAGGTAGCTATGGTGACAACAGGGTTAAAATCAAGCCAGGACATGTATGGACAGTGAATCAAATACGTGTTTTTCCAGCTGAATTAGAGGCGTTGAGTTTAGCCATGCTGTGGGTTTGGCGCGACGATGATTCTCTAGTACGGGCAGAGCTGTAATGTAATGGGATAAAGAATCACGAATTTGGCATGGGTATGAGAATGGGGTACAGGTAAGTACAGAAAAATGTGGGTTGGACTTTGAAGGTGAGTGGGGTGATGAAACTGGATGCAGCAGGCTATCAGCTATTTCAGTGCCAGTGCCAGTCAGTGTCACGACGACTGAATTGAACTGTGAAGAATAACTCAGGCCTGTTGTGAATGTGAGTAGGGTTATAAGGTAAGTTGTGCTAATCCGTTCAATTATTCGTGTATTACTGCCTAAGTGTGACGATTGTGGCTCCAAACAAGTAAATTTGTCCATACTGTTTTATATTTGTAGAGATGTAGGGCATATATGGTAAGTAGAGTAAAGTGTGACATTTCTTAATAGTAAATAGAGTGGGTTAGGCATATTTAGGTAAAAAGATTTTAAAATTAAGAGCTAATAGGCTGAGTTCTATTTAATACTAAATACATATATGTAGATATATAGCTAATCTTAGTTAATTAGTAAGGTTATTATAGGATTAATACTAAGCCAGGCAGATTAATATCAGTTATATTAAATTAGTGCTAAATCTAAAGTCTTAGCACTATTTATGTTTTATTGTACCCTTTGTTTAAAGACTTATTGTAACTACTATAACTATTTATTAGAATTGTCACGAGGGGAAGCGTGCCCCCTTCACCAATAGACCAAAAGATCAACTAATGCCGATACTTCGTGTCGGTACTGCCCTTCATAGCAGTATACAACAGACCTCGATTCTCTACCGAGACTCTTATTACGATGATATTAAATAAAATAAGAGTCAAACTACAATATTAACTAAAGGTGAAAAGGTTTAATATAACTATTGACCTTTTCTATACTATAGAAACCTCATTATCGATATATCACCCGATGTATAGCCAGTAGCTATAGTTGACTCAGAAACAGCTGATACTGCATAACGATTCCCAGAAGGGAGCCAAAGTATATTCTCACCGGATCTCGTAATCCATTCTCCATCAATATTAATACGGTGACTGGACCTATCAGAAATTGCTAAGGAAGTTATCCCTAAAGACTCAGCATTCACATCGGGCGTTGGGTTTAGTACCTTTAAGTCCAGTATACCAATGTCGGTGTATAGCTTAGAATTCGTCCATAAATCGAAAGATAGGTGACGGAGGATTGAATTGACCTCGACTGTGTGCAGACACATGCACTGTTCTAAATCCCAGATCCTAACTTCGCCTTGGAGCGAGCCCGATGCCAGGTATTTAGAATCCACCGAGAAGGCCACTGATGCTGTTCGCTTGGTATTCTGTTCCCGTAGCATTCTGTAACTGCGCTCTCTGATATCCCAAATCCTAATCATACAGCTGTATTCTGTAACAGTGGCGAGATACCGACTATAGGCTGAAATGGCCACCGAGGACACCTTTCCGTTATGCTCAAGTATATGCAAGCATTTACCCGTTGCAGCATCCCAAATCTTGGCTGTGTTTTCAGTTGAGCGTGATACAAGATATTGACTATCCACTGAGAAGGCCACTGAACGTACTTGCGCGTCGTCCTGAATCGTATGGAGGCATGTACCAGTCATAGTATCCCATACCTTAATTGTCCAATCCGCTGAGCAGGACGCCAAGCGCTTGCCGTCCGCAGAAAAGTTCACACCGGTAACTGAGTTGCAATGGCCTTCAAGTGTCTGTAGGCATTTCCCTGTTTCGGTATCCCAGACCTTTACGGTAGCATCAGAGTGTCCTGATACGACTCGCAAGCAATCTGCCGAAATGACGATATCGCATACGCTCGCATCAAGATCTTCAACTGGTTGCAAGCACGCGTCGATTGATACAGCCCAGATCTTGACTGAACCATCTTCTGAACCTGATATAAGATGCTGGCCATCAGCCGTGAAGGCCACAGACGTTACTGGAGCTTCGACCTCCAGAACCTGCAGGACTGCGCCGGTTTTTGCATCGAGGAGTTTTGTCAAGTGGTCGTTCCCACCTACAGCAAGAAGTTCACTATCCGCTGAGAAAGCTAGTGCAGTCGCGAAAGGCGAGTAGATTTTCAACATTGGCAGACTAGAGCCTATCGCCGCGTCCCAGATCGTGATCGTGTCAGTTTTCGAGACTGATGCAAGACGCTTACCACATGGCGAGAAGGCCACTGAAAGAAATATGCCATCAAAAGATTGTAGCGTCTGCAGGCATGAGAATGATTTCATGTCCCAGATCTTAACCGTATCATCAACCGATCCCGATATAAGACGCTGATTATCTGGTGAGAAGGCTACTGAGGCAACTCTGTCAGAGTGGTCCTCAAGAGTCTTCAGACATTTTCCCGTTCTTGAGCTCCAGATCTTAATTGTCTGATCCCAAGACCCTGATGCAAGGTACTGGCCATCTGGAGAGGAAGCCACTGAGCTCACGAGTTTATCGTGGCCCTCTAACGTCCGTAGACATGATCCTGTTTTTGTGTGCCATATCTTAATTGTGCTCGAAGCCGCTGCGAAGCTTTGCCCATCTGGTAAAAAAGCGACAGAACTGACTGAACCATCATGATCCTCGAGAGTATGTAGACATAGGCCTGTCGTTATATCCCATATGTTAACTGTCTTGTCAGATCCGCCTGATGCGACAAGCTGGTTATCTGGTGAGAGGGCCACTGAATTTACCGAACTGCTATGGCCCTCAAGGGTTTGTAGGCAATTGCTCCAGTTCTTACCCATCTTTGGCTTCAGATTTATCCAGTCTGGCTCTTCATGCTTGAATAGCTCTCGAATGAGGCTACGCTCTGGACTAAACACTAGTCCCGAGGCGTAGACTTGTAATGGGGCGATCTCGATTGGTCGTTTGTGGGTGAGGATGAAGCGGCGCGCATCCTCAAGCAGTTTTCTGACTGGTTCTGGTGCCTTCAATCTCTGGGTATGATTGTTAGATCACTTCCGATACATCCTCTAAACAACTTACAGTAGCCAGATCCTCGAGCTTATAGATGGCCTTCACTCCTTCTACTGTGCTTCCTAGGAGACTGAGAGATTCTAGCCAATATAGATACTTCTTCTGAATGAATATGTGGATATCACCACCGTTTCCCAGATTATTTTTGAGCCGGGTGGGCTCAGAGTCGTAGAAATGATCTACCCAATGAACGCAGGAATATCGAATGGTATCCAGTGGCTTGAGGGCACCTAGTGGGATCTCGTTGATGTCAAATCCTGGATGGTCGAGTTGGCATATGTCGCGTCTCAGAGTCTCCGATAGTGCCTGCAATGATCTTTTGAAGATAAGTTCATGTTGATATGCAAGACCTAAAGGTAGAATCTGGTCTAATGCCTTATTGAGTAGGAAGTCTTTGGCCGACTGATGCAGGAAATAAATCGAATCTCCCCGTAGTATTAAGAACGAACCACAGCAGCCGATAATTTGTGGCAGCTCATCATGGTCATCCTCATACTGTGACCCCAGAAAGGTTTTCAACTCAGTCAAGGTAATTGGCCTGTATACGACAGAAGCAAGAGCTAATATCTCTCTGCATATCTCTGCATCATGTGAAGAAGATATATATGCCATCATTCTTCCGTACAACGGGTCAAGTCCTTTTGGGAATAACTCCAGCCTGAGACGGGTGTGACGTTTGCGGAACACCTTACTATCTGCAAGCTCTTGACAAACCAAAGCGACCCACAGAAACGTGCCATCGGCATTCTCAGCTAGATAGCTCTTAACGTCGCTTTTGAGCTTTGCATCATATTGCTTCTCTTCGGCCAACTGATCCACCTTGCAGTTGATAAATGCTTCAACGGCTTCGCAAACTGAGTCTTGATTTAACTCAAGATGTAGGCTGACCTTCTTTGTAGAACAATTTAGCAACTGTTCGATTTCCAGCCAGTTACGGCTTGTCACGATCCACTTGACACTGTTAGACTTAATTATCAAGTCGAGAAGCTTCTCCTGGTTCGTAATACACTCATCAAGAGCATCAACAATCAGCAGTGCGCCGTCCAGTATTGGGTCCTCGAGCATTGCTGTGAAGATTTTGGATAGAGCTTGCCATGCATTGCCATCCTCAAAGAGCTGCTTACCTGCATGGTCATACTTCTCCTTGACATAAGAGATAAGCGGAGGTCGTTGAACAATAAGAAGGTAGATCAGACCACGAAGTACAGCTGTTGCGTTACTCAGTCGTGCTTCAGTGGCTTGGCAAAAGAAGTAGGATAGGAGACTGTTGTGTTCTTTCTCAAGCTCATTGATAAGTCCACATACTAACATTGTCTTGCCCTTGCCAGGGTCGCCTCTAATCCAGAGAAGCTGAGTCTGCGAAGCGCTGTGCCATTCTTGAAATTTGTCATTTTTAAGAATCCAGCGGTATGCGTCCTCAAACAGACCACCTTTTGTTCCTTCGATACGGCTCTTATCATCACGAGGGTCAGTTTCGCGCAAATCTCGTAAACAGTTGTTGAACTTTTCGTCCTGAAGCCAACAATCCTCCTGCCGAGCACTCTGCGGTGAACTTGCAAGAATTTCTTCTGTATGAGGAAGCTTTTCGAGGAACTCTCTCGCAAATGCAGCAGCGGTGGCGGCAGCATATTCTTGCCATTCCTTGCTCTTGTGGGAATCAGAATAGTCACAGATTCCCCGAATTGACAAACAGGGACAAATGTCATTCAGACCGGCCGCCTCCATTTCGAAACAAACAGCATCGAGCTCCCGGGCGACCATGTCGCGTACCGTCGAGTTTTTTATAACTTGATTGCCCGAGGCGATAGTACCATAATAGATGTACGGGTTATTCGTACTCCGCTCGCCTCTTTGTACTAGAGCTAAAGGATCGCATTCATCGCAACTCCGGGCTCGAGGATTGTGTTGATATGCCGACGAGAAGAGACGATCTGCCGTAGTTGGATGGGCGTAGTCTGGATGCTCTCTGAACTTTTCTTTTAATATAAGGGGAACCCGGCTGCTGTGCGGTTGATGCTCCGCTTGTAGGAGCGATAAGGCTTTGCCAAGCAGATGTGCTAAAGTCCTCGGGACTGCAGTATGTTCAATCAGTCCACTTCCGGAAATCTTCCCGAGGTCGTGCTGCACCACCCGGGTACCAACAACTATGTCGCCTAAACGAATGTCAAAGTTCTCACGCGGGACCCCGCCGCCAATCCCCACCATGAGGCTGAGATAAATCGATGTAAAGGTGCGGGTAAGATTAGTTAACACGTTCACTGCGTTGTTCGTTCCATACTCATTGGCTGGCAAAGACGCAATGACGATATTGTGGCACTGTATGTTGCCAAGTATGTAGGAATTGGTGTCGTTTTTCTGCCTGGGCAAAGGTGCAGGGATATCGTCCAGCACAGCTCGAGCTGCAACCATTTCTTTTGGCAGTGCACAGATCCAGGCGATTGTGTATCGTTCATAGGAAGCAGGCGATATTTTCTGCGACTTATTGACTCCATAGTCTAGGTCATTAGTCAGGGTCATGCGTCGTTTCTGATGCCGATGAGCCATGATTTTGGGGTGGATTGAGCGCTGGAAACGTCTAGGCTTGTTATGCTGGAGCGCCCCGCAATGGTACGAGCAGGCAGGGGTCTTTTGGACACCTTGCCACAAGATGTGGGTGTTACGAAGTTGTAGAATCTGGAACAAAATAACCAAAACGAAGTGAAGGATGTCGGAGGAAAAGAGGGGGCCTGGGAGTTTGCAATTCTCAAACGCACTGCCACCACCTGTTTTTGAGGCCTCCAATAAAAGGCGGAAGCTGGCGAATCAGAAAGAATAGTTTAGATTGCTTGTGCCTTTAGATGCAGGGGGCTTGAAATATGGCCTGAAAAAAGCTCTTGGGCACAGCGATGTCTCACTCAGGTTTCTACTATATTTATAACTAGTCGAGAGAATTGCTAGCTAATTTGTTAATAAAAGACCAAAGAAAATAAGGAAGCACAGATTACAAGAATCATACAGAGGCTATAGGTCTTGGATTCTTAAGTCTAGAAAGTAAAGGTAGGTTGGGATAATAAATAATACAATACAATGCTTAGTGTAATAGAACTTACCCCACTGGTATTAATACCTAAGGCGTGATACGCCGATGTTGTAACTAGTCTCAGTCACAACTACATCTACTTTAGTTGCTTCTGCTGAGACTTCTTTTAGCTACATCCTTTGCTGCAGCTGAGATCTGGTTGCCAGTTTGCGCGTGGTTCCGCCTTTTCTCAGATGACAATAGAGAGCGGGGTAAGTACAGTAGTTGCGCAAAAGTGCTGTAAAATTCCAGGGCCACCTGTTACGGTTGGGGTTCCTACGGTAATAAACTAGACCCCTCAATAGGTTTTCTAGGAACTTTCCATTTTGTCTACTGCGATTGAAAATTCCCGCCCATAAACTCCTTCCTCTACCCTTACTATTAATCCGTGTTGTACTACGGCAGCTATGTCTGGTTTCGAAGTTGCCAGTTCTACTATAGCATCTTTTACACTACTGATGGAAACGCTGGAAAGATCCATAAACACATTCGGCAGTGGAGACTCATCTCAAAGGAAAGGCTTCTCAAGAATCTGTCGAATGGCTGTGAAGGAGCTTGCGGCTTAGTGAGGTATTCTCGAGATCCTTGTAATTAAAGCCTTGAGCCTGAGCTGGCAACCCTGATAGCTAGAAGTGTAGCGACTCGGCATTTCAGGATAGCATCCACGCTGTTCTGGGTCCATCTCCTATCGTTGCTAATGCGTTTTGACTTGCTGTGACTAGACATCCCCAGCAGCATAATATTGATTCTCAGCAGTCCAATATTAAACTTTGTATGCCTGCTTATTAATCTAAATTAACGTTGATTGGATCGCAGCTGCTATGTGAAGCGCCATATATTTATTCGCTACGTGTATATTCACCCATGTTTGCTTTAGCCACTACTATTTTCTCGTTAGCAGCGGCCACAGCCGCCGTGGCACTCGCCATTTTGGGCTTAAGCGCGCTGGGGATGTCTCAAACGAGCAGCTGAAGTGCCAAGCTGGGTTAGGCTATTGACTCCCTGTGGCGACCAGTGAATCTAGATCGGCGGTCAGACCTGGCTGGTGGCTAGCTGATAGCTCGGTAAGATGCAAATATGGCTTGATTGACAGACACAGCTGAACTTCATTGATCCTAGCATAGCGGAGTAGTTCCAGAGAACCAGTTATAATCTGGAGGGGTAGCTGTCGCATACCTTAGCTTCAGCAAGAACTGGAGGAGTGAAGCCGAGCCGCATCAGCTGGAAAATAATCACAAGCTTCAGCAAAGGAATTTTGCAAAATCTCGAAGCTATAAGTACTGGCCATTCAACACCAAGAAATTAGACATACCTTATCACAATCATTCCATTCCCCTACTCATTCAAAGATATCTTTTTCATTATGGAAGCTTTCACTGGCGAGACCTACCCCATCACAGGCATCCCCTCCAACGCTGAGCTGAAGACCGACAATATTCCCTACGCTCCAGGCCTACCTTGCCGCCATGAGATACATCACTTCTGGCCTTCTGATGAACCCTTTGTACAGAAGCAGTGGACTCTGATGGTTCTCGCCCTGAATCGGTTCAAGGCGCTTGATGTTGATCAGAAGCTCTCGTACTTCCAGGTCGCGGGAATCCATGCCTATCCTCTGCAGCCATGGGATGGTGCTGCGCCTCCTAATAAAGATCCCAATGACCCCTCCGAGCTGCCTAAGGGCGCGAATCCTTACGGAGGGTACTGCGAGCACAATACCATCACCTTCGCGACATGGCATCGACCCTACCTCTTGCTTTTCGAGGTACGTACAACAGCTCTAATTTTGCGACAATGACTTGCTAATCTGTGACTTCAGCAAATCGTTTGGACTCATATGAAGGATCAAATCAAGGACTGGAACCTCGAACCTGCCCAGGCTGCGGAGTGGGAGAAAGCAGCTAATGAGTGGCGACTCCCATACTGGGACTGGGCTGGCGAGCAGGCGACGCGCAAGAACAAACTCCCAATCATCTTCGAAACTGAGGAAATAACCGTGTACCCTCCCAACACCCCAAGAGGAGAGACAAAAGTCGAGAATCCATTTTGGGATTTCAAGAATCCTATGAAAGATGACAATGGTAACCCAAGGGCATTTGGAGACATGCCACCAGGCAAGACTCAGTGGAAAATCCCGGACCACGTTATAAAGGGAAAAAATGGAAAACCCGATACGGTACTGCCAGTAAGTTGACATCTGTATCCCAAGGCCTTAATTATAATTACCTACTAATATCTGCTTAGTGGGGAAAGTGCTCAGCAACAAGCCGTTACGGTCTACGCAGCGAAGATGGCGTCAAATGGACGGGCCTTTCCGGTTATAATAACTTCAATGAAGCCAATACCGTTTTGAGCAAGTTCCAGGAGGGCTGGTACTCCCCCTACCCGAAAGGAGACCCGCGACGAGATACATTCAAGGGTCCTGGCACACTGGCCGATGCCGTCAATCGTCTTTTCTGTCCAAAGTATACTGATACCTGGGAAACCTTTTCCAGCACTAAATGGTGGAATGAGGATGCCCAGAAGATAAGTACAGGGTATCTTTCCCTAGAGTATATCCATAACAACGCCCATGTAAGTATACCTTACTTGAAACCGAGTGGTGCGGTATTGATCGCTTATTTAGAACCTTATCGGCGGTGGAAATGCCAAGAAACCTGGGGACAAGGAGAGCGGAGGATGGGGTCTCGGGCACATGGCGGACGTTCCTGTGTCAGCATTTGATCCCGTCTTCTGGCTTCATCATTGGTAAGTGAAGTCTCTCGGATGAAACTCACTCCTTGCTGAAACTTCTCAGTAACATCGATCGCTTGCTTGCCATGTGGCAGTGTTTGAACTGGGAAAAATGGTTCGATGGGGTCCGCACTCAGAATGTCGAGGACAAGAAGAGAGATGGCCCTCTCATGCCTTTCCATCGCAAGAAATCTACAGATCCGACGACTGGATACTGGACGTCAGATGATGTTCGAGACTGGACCCACTTGGGATATCAGTACGATGATCTGATCCCTAAGCCAGAGGCAATCGATCCTGACAAGCATGTATTGATCGAGAAAACGTTCAAGACTGACCTTAAAAAGCATATCGAGGACATCTATCCCAGCGCCCAGAAGTACTGGAAGGCAGTCTTCGAGAAGAAGAACAGAGATGAGAACAAATACTTTTGGGGACCTACTAACACTAAACAAGAGACCTGGAACGACTACGTCATCAATGTGATTTATGATCGCTATGCACTGGAAGGAAGTTCCTATTCTATTCAGTTCTGGCTTGGCGGTGATGGCAAAGACCCCAACACGACCTTCCGAGACGAGGAAAACCTGATCGGACAGGTTTACTCATTCGCTGGAATGGATCCCTCCACGGAGACCTGCTCCAACTGCGCTTCCCAGAAGGACAAAAAGGTGCTTTCGTGCGCTCAAGTTCTTCTCACAATTCCACTTATGTCCCAGGCGCTGGATGATCGCTTTGAACATATCAACACAACCAGGGTAGATGCTGTCATTGTCTATCTTCGAAATCATCTTCGATGGAAGTTTGTGCAGATCGGAGGTTTCGAGATGCCTGCAGAGGAATTTCCTAACACCACTATCTCTGTCCTCAGAGGTATCGGCAAGCCTCTAACTGCTCCTGATGAGGAGACGGACATCCCACCTATCTATGCTGGATACGAAATCTTGCACAAGGTCACGCAAGAAAAGGCTTGCGGAGTGACCGAGGAAGACGCTGTGTTTGGAGTTTCTCAGGTCTTGAACTATCGAACATTCAGCGATTAGTGACTTTCCATAGGGTAGCGCGTGAATGAGAAATTGTGTCGAGTTGGCCCCTAGCAACATCGGAAGTAGGGTTAAGAGTAGGGCGGTTTTCCTTTGAAGGTGGAGATTCCGATTGGCTAGTAAAGTCCTAAATCCTATTCAGAATCAATAGCTTATAATAGAACTTTGTGTGCTAATTATAAACTGTTTTTAAATTGATAGTATCAACTGGTATAATAAATTTAATACGTAAATATAATAGATAAGTAGGTATAATATAAGTCCCTTACCTTATAATAGTACTATTAAATTAACTAAATCTCAATTACTATAAATATTATAGCCTTTAAAAGAAGCGTCATACTAGTTTAAAGCTGGCTAGCATGTCTTTGATCGCGGCCTTGCCTTCAAGTCGACCATGCATTGGATAACAGTTCACGACATCTTCGGAGCACAACTCGTCGACAATTTCAGGATTGGTATTGGTCCAGAATTCCTGCCAGTATCGTGCTATAATTTTTCTGTTGTTGTCTTGTTCGGATAAAGAGTTCATTGTAGAGGCATGGCATAGAATTGTACTGAGAAATAAAAATGATAAGGTTCATGATGACAATAGAATTTGAAGTTATGAGGGCTCCGGAATGACTTATTTGCGTACCCCGTGAGCACGTAACATACTGGTTGTTGCTGTGACTGATATCTTAGCCTTACTCTACCTGGCCACTTCTGAGATAAGCCTGGAAATACTCTTGTTGTCTCAAGAGCTGAAGTTGATATATTTGGAATTTCTTTTTTATCGTCATTATGCCAAATGAATCCTCAAAATCTGCTAAAGCGATCATGGTCTACAGTCCCGTCTAATCCGACCCGTCCAAGTACGTCTACTAGTCTTGAAGTAAAGAATACAAGGTGCTCAAGCCTACGGCTATTCGTAGCAGCTGTATAGTATACCCAGATCAACGCGTTCTCTCCAAATGCGTTTGACGGCACATTATTTACTGTTTCCTGCAGCGCGCCTAATAGCTGATCCATTTCATCCCAGGATTCATCTGTCCAATTCGGGTGCTCGTGACGTGTGCTGTTGGTATCGGATTGTGAGAGTTTGTATATCTGGACAGTTTGTATAGTTGCATTTTGTAGAATAGCGAAGGTCTCATATACATTCTTCTTACTGGGTATAACCGATGGCTTGCTTCATTGGCTTTGGGCAGTAGTAATGATCCAAGGTGATGTAATGGGTAGAGCATATTTTTCAATCTGCATTACAGATTAGAAGCTGTGCAACATTGACGACGGTATGATTAACGAACAGAAGAACCTGATCTAGGAGAAATTGTCGTATAGTCTGTTGTTGAGGATGGTGATAAAGGCGTTTGCCTACGCCCGCCCAGTAATCGGTAAGCCGCAGTAGTGTGGGAGACGTGCGGTCGTATGTGATGATATCATCAATCAGCAGGCCCAGCAGTGTGGTAAGGGCGACCAGAGATACCGAAGCCGTCATCTCAGAGGCATGCGCGGCTCTTTGGAGGCCCACCATGGCAATAGAG
Organism: Fusarium chlamydosporum; assembly: GCA_014898915.1. NCBI lineage: Eukaryota > Fungi > Ascomycota > Sordariomycetes > Hypocreales > Nectriaceae > Fusarium > Fusarium chlamydosporum. The sequence goes on along the minus strand of JAAVUD010000055.1, from coordinate 153,409 downwards.
CGGTACTTTAATGGAGCATATGTCTGGTTTCTCAACATTCAGAGACATAGTTGTTCCATTATACCGGCACCATGATTCTGATGCTATCATAATACGTAAGGGTAAGCTACGTAGCCCGCGAGGGCAACTAAAGCTTATCATAGTGGTTACAGTTCTGATTCAAGAGCGAGTCTCTATTGATTGCCCCCGCAGGATGTTAACCCATTTTTGTGCCATTCGGATCATGCAGCATCTCGTTTGTGTGTCTGGAGAAAAAGAGGTTCCTATCTTGTGGAACGGTTTGGAAATGGTGTAACTTACGCACCAGATCCCCGCAATGGCGTCAGAATTTGACCCCTACATTATGCGCTCTTGTCGCTTACACCGCGACACTGAATATCTTACAGCGCGGCCGCTAGTGCCATTGGTCGTTGCGTCAAGATAGAGAAACCTCTGGAGCCATACAAAGCGCATCAAGTCCAGATACCTCATAGTTTATATCTGTCAACCTGTGGCGAGGCCTTGGCAGACATCCACTGTTTGGCAATGTAATGCTATGAAACTTTTACACGCCTCGATTCAAAACCTGAGAATTATTCAGCGTTCATAAGTCCAACGTTATAGATATTAATCATATACTTGCCAGGGGTATGTGCTAGGGGACCCATGTCTCTTACAACCTGTCGAGACAGGAATCCTACAGTAACCAAATAGGTCACCCTTATCAGGTTTAGGTCCATTACTAAAGGCCTGGTAGTAAACTTACATACCTTGGCCTTCAACCTATCTTTAGATAGTTATAACAACTAGAACACGTATCCTGACGTCACAGTTACACTTCTCAGCAGATTCTGGAAAATGTGATAAAAGCTATGGGAAACAGACCCCGTCCACTTTTTGTTTACAGGGTTTGATTATACCCATGTCTTTGGTGCCGTTTGAAAAGTGCATTTGCATTGCTCGCTCTAACTGGCTCGTATTTTGCGGCAGTTTGTCTCTGCTAACTTTAGATCAGAAGTCCCCCTCATGGGTCACATTAGCTTGACAAGATGGTAATAGTCGACATACTACTGCTGAGAAGACTGGTCGACATCCGCGCAGAGATTCCATCGGAATTGTTCACAAGGGTTTCTACAGTGAGCGAGTATACATACCCGATACCACGAAAATCATCCGCTACCGACGTTTGAGGCTGTCCCGGTTCAATCGCAACTCCGCATCACGGAATCTCTTGTCATGTCGTAAAACCTGAGCGTCTGTTGCCGTGTCAAACTCCGCCACGGTAACAGGTTAAGCTGATGCTTGATGAGCACATTGACGGTGTAGCAAGACGCTTATTTCCAGTAAAAGACTGGATATTCTAAAGTCACCGGCCAGTTTCGGATGTTCGCAGCGACATTATATATGAAAGGCTGAACACCTCCAATTTTGCGATAAGCCTAGTCAATATTTGGGACTAAAATTCAAGAGCATTACTGGATCACGATTTATGTCTGGCGTCTACTCAAAAGTTAAATTTGAATCCATTGTGGCAAAATCGTGTTCACATTGTTATCAATCTTAATACTATGATCTCCAGAATCGCGAGACTGAACCTACCCCAAATCCAAGGTCTTTCCTATTCTTTGTCTTCTTCTGTACTGGTTTTGGGATTATTGAGTATCTCAATAAACTCTCTTGACTGTGCCCATTGACCCAGACCTGCGATCCAATATTTGGTCCCTTCAGGCTTCGCATATTGATGGAGAAAATGAACTTGCTTCAGAGACCACTCTGCATCTGCCTCAGCATCAGCTGTATCGGGTAGCACTTCACGTCTTGACAACATAATTATCCTAGTTGTATAACCATTCGTCAAGATAAATTTGCGGACTTCTGCCAGAGCCTTGGTCCAGGATTCAAATGCCCTTGGTTTGTCAGATACTGAATGTCGTATTTTCGCGATTGTGATGTATAAACGCAATCTTTCAAGTTTCAGGAGACCTCGCGATTCAACATCCGCGCAGATCTTCTCTGCGCATTCTAGTTGTTCTTTAGCAAATAGCACTTCTGCTAGGGCCAATTCCAACGGTGATTTGCTCGAAATGCAATGGACATCCCGTCGTGCAAGTTCTGCACGCAGCAATGACTCCGCTAATTCAAGCTCGCCAAGTTCTCGGAGCGTGTCAGCATAGTCGCAAGTGAGATCAAGACGATCCTTATCGAAATTAAGCTCCTTGAACTCCTCGATGAAACCCTTGGCTGTCTCGAGGTGGTTTCGTGAGTCTGTGAAATCGCCCTCGAACCGTAGGATCCTTCCAAGCATCATGTGATTTCGCAACATGACTATTCTTTCAAGCAAAGATGAAATATAGTTCAAGGGTTTCCATTTTTCTAGTACCCTTTTAGCATTAGATAGGTCCTCGACTTGGATATAGTTCAGCGAGTCTTGAATTGCGAGATAGCCAATTGCTGAATTTTCTCTGCTATCCATCGGCGTTTTGCATTGGGCAAGCTCGAGGCAGCTGGGCGCCTCAGTCTCATCATGCCCAATCCGATAAAGAAGGCTCTCAGATTGTGCGATACAAGCGTTGATGTACCAATTGTCTAGGGTGTGCGAAACGATTTTTGCCTGCTTAACTGCAAAACGTTTCCATTCCATATTAGGAAAACGGGATGCCTCGATCAGGGTGAGTGCGAGGTCGCCCTTGGTACCTGAAGACAAACATTCTGGGTAGTCCTGAAAAGCTAGCAGGGTGTGTTTCAAGTGTGGTAGGAGCATTTTCGTTTGTTCGGTACTATAACGGAGTTAGGTGCTATGGCCATCCCGTATATAGCTCAAACTTACGCAGTTTCGATGTATTTCCATGAAATTGCCCGACATACAACAACCAACGCCTGGCATCTCCAAAAGGAGATAACCTCCGCAGAGACATTTTCGGCAATGTCATTTGCTATAGATTCGTTCACTGTGTAGGTTCCGTCACCGTTATCCAAAACGGCGGACGAAGATGCGAGCTTGTTGAGGGAGCTTTGCAATCTTGTTGGATCCAAAAGCAAAGTACACAATTCCCGGGAGAGATCATTATGATTCGCCTCTTTCTCTTCGATGCTGCCCTCTGCAGACCACCGTTTGCGCGCTGTGGCCCCACGAATTAGAAGGTCCAAGGGAACTTTATTGGATGTCGATAGGAAAGAAAGAAATGTCAATAGAATCCCGGTATCCTTTGAGTATAGGGTGTGAGATCGGGAGATAGCCTTTGATGTGGCGTTGAGAGAAGTCGTTTTCCACAAAGCATCTGCTTTTGGTCCGGTACATACGTCTCGCTCAGAACTAGCTCTATACTGCATGTCGTACCGATCGGAATTAACCAGCCCTGTAGCAGACTGTGAGGACGATATGACTTTTCCTGTATGGTCGACGAAGCAAATGTCCGCTAGAAAACAACGATCAGTTGTGGAAGAAACATGCCTCTGCATAGACCACATACATTTCATGGAATTCAAGACAATATTCATGCGTGGTGTCAATTCTAAAGCTCTGTTGTATATATTCGTCGTTGATGCTAGTTTTCTGAGAGCGGATAGACGTACGTTGCTACCTTTTATTCTCTCCCAAATGCAGGCAATTTGGTACAGGATCCGGCTTCAGTGCTGTTTTTGTACTCACGCAGATGGCAACTCCAACAGGCAAAAGAGCCCTGTAAGTAACTGTGGGTCACATTGAGAGATTGAGGCGAATTGCGCCACAATTGCCTTCCACTTTTCCCCAGTACGATGAATCCTGAACCTTGCTCCGGATGACTCAAAATGGCTCGTCAGCCTCACCGGACTACCGGAAGCGTGTTTGTTTGTGAAAGAAAATCTATAAGATGAGACAAGAGATGAGGCGCGGGAAGCAATACGCGACCTATCAGTGAAAGCCCTGTCACATATTGCAAAATGTAACGACATCAGGCTGCACTATGACAATCTGTTGCGCGAGGTCGCTATGCTTTCTATGTTGTCTCCTTTCTCTTCTCTCATGGTGGAGCAATCCCATCGTTCTTCATCAGAGTGCGATTGTTGGTTGCACAGGTGCATGGGGGACAGATGAAAAGAGAAACGACTGTATATTCTCAATCGACGCCGACAGGAAAGCAACAGACCGTGACTAGCAGAGCTTCAGACTTGCCAACATCCTTAATATGTATTGCCTGAGCCTTCGAAACTGCCAATCCTTTCCATCATTAAACGCCGGCAAGAGCGGGGTAGTAAGACCTGCAGACTTATTTTGAGGCGACAAGTTCGATTGGAAGGACGGATGAATGTGGCTGTGTGCCACCTTATCACCTGGCACCTACCGATTACCACAGCTTGCCCATTTCCCATCCTGTTTGGATCTTTAACTCTACGTAGTAGATGGTTTACATGCGGATGACTTAGTTAGTGATTTCGTAAGGGCGGCGTTTAAACCTATCAGAGTCCATATCTGTCACTACGCAGCTATTGAGATACAGAAATCAGCTGGCAGTATCAATCAACAGGGCTATCGTGCAGCAGACCTACCGGATATTCCTTAAATTGAAGAGACACTGTCGCCTGTACAGTAAAAATTGAAATCGGCTGTCCCTTTTTCACTCTCTTCGATTTATACCGCACGGACCTTTTTGATGGGGGTGTATTACTTATAGAGTATTCTATCGCTATTGGCACAGTATTTGTATAATCCTTGCTGGCAGCTTATGTGCATGTTAAAAAGGCGTAATGCAGCTTTCACAGCAGATTGTCATCAATCTATAGTTATCACCTCCAGATATTGACCTTCCTTATAAAGTCCAAGAATGGACGCTACAGTACTGTTTTCAGAATGTCCAGATTATGGCCTCTTCTGCCTGTGTCACAAAGAGAACGACGCTACCACTCTACCCCATGTCCCGTCTAGCCAGCTGGTCAAATTACATCACAAGCTTCAGCTGTCTTGACAAGGTTGATCTTTCCCAAATAGGAAAGAGTGCATGCAGAGTTCCAACAAGGGTCCTGTCGGTCAATTCCTTCTGTGCAAAAATTAAATTCTCATTGGTCCTGAGTATATGTTCCGCAACCTACCACGTAGTAATATTTGAAGTACGCTTTGACCTGCTCCTTGGTCTCCATCTTCACACAGAGGTTATATAAGCACTCCATCTATATCATCTCTGCCCTACTAAGCCTAGTTGTCGTCGGCTTAGCCGAAGACTTCTTTAAGTCTAAGGAGAGAACAGATACCAGCTGAACCAATGTCCCCACATTGCGCGAGGTTATTCCTCCTACTGAAGTGTCACTCAGTTGAATCACATGTACATCGCTGAAGAAGTATATAGCCAATTAGTCTGAGAGAAAGGATAAGAGCCAGGGGTCGCTGTCTCGCACGGTCTACCATCTGGTGAATATAAAACAGCTTACTCCCTGCGCCTTGTTCGAGAGATCTTACTTCTTCAACAACCTTTTCAGCTTATAAAGAGTTATTGAATCTACTCCCACCTCCCAATATTCTACCGCTGATTTTTTTTTACATCTCTTGACGGTGTATGGAAACCCTTTATTACCCTCCACTTATCCTAAGTAAGGCGCTATGCTAACTTTTTACAGCCGAAAACAATACCAGCACCATGCTTACTAAAGGCGATGTCTGGGATGAACCCAAAGACCATTCCACAGAGGGCCACATTTTCACCTGTGTTCTCACATTCCGTAACAAAACTATTTGGGGGCCCGCTACATGTCACGACAACACAGTTGCTCTCAGAAACGCCCTTCACTATGCAGATAGACGCTTCGATATAATTTTCACCAAGAAGGACAGAACACTGGAAGGCCATACACGCTATATCAGCGTCAAGTCGAATGGCGAAACTATTCTAGACAGACTCTCTACTCATCCCAACATGGATGACATGATTACTGCGATTAACACCGCTCTAGGCAATGCCTAGGTCTCGTGGGGTGTCTTTGACTACATCTCTGGTAGAAAGCTTAATATTATGGAATTGAAGAGAATGCAAAAATGTAACTAGTCAACTATCGGTAGCCAGTATTTCATTATTAAATGGTCAACCTCATCCTAGGGTGAGGGCAAAATTCTTGTGTAAGCATTGGTCATGATGCTTTTATTGTGAAGTTTAAAGGAAACTCAAAAAACATAAACACGTAAAAGGCAATACTATAAAAAGGACGTAGAACACCCCGTTTTATGCTGCAGTTAATGAGCTAATCTATCCTGCGTGCCTAGATAGCCACTGGTAAGTTATATGTTATCTCGCAATGTTTCGAAAACTAACCATTTGGATAGATAAATAGGTGAAGTCCTAATCATGGTCCAGTTCGACTAGCTCTCGCCGTCGATAGTGAAAGCGGAGACTACGATGCCTTCATCACAGATCTACGAAACAAGCTCGGAGTAGGGGGAACTGTTCAAGGTGTGCTAGTCCTGCTACCCGTACAAGTTGCCAGTAGTGTTTGGCACTGGACGTTTTGGATGGCGAATAGTGTTGTTTACAGGTAGCAGGAGATGTTGCGTGGAACTGGTTGGGCAAGTGTTTACGTACAGCTGTCTGAATTGTTGGAATCGCTATCAAGACGTCAGTGTCGTATTAGCTTGATCCGTATAGACGATATGCTATCTCTATACTGACATATGTATTTGAATATGAAAATCCTTCTCTGAAATTTCGTTTCATGATTTACAGATCACCGTGCGGAATCATCCTGTTCGCTGCTTGTGAAACTTTGACCTTCCATAAATGGCTGAAGAACGGCCAGTTGCTCTTGGATCTTTCTGGCATCCTCCTGACGCTTTTCACGATCGGTCTTGGCCTTGTCTTGGGTTTGGCCATCTTCCACGCGCGCCCTGACAAGCTCTTCCAGAGCCACATCTTTCAGGGCTGCGCTAATACGTGAGAGAAATGTTATTGAGAATGGTTGTATGCTCTTGTTGTAAGAACAGCTTTTTGATAAGTTGGAAAGCATCTAGTTCTTGAGCGGTGACGTTCGGGCCTGTGAAGATAACTCATACTGAGGCTCTGTAATAACGTTGATGGGATGTCAAATTCTCGGTCTGGTTCGCCAACCCGATAACTAACTATAGGTAATCCGAGGTCACTACGGGGTTCCCACGTGCCGGTGAAACGTGAAAAGCGTATCGGAGTAATATTGATTGATTGGTCAGAGAATTGATAATCGCCCCGGCAATACCACGGACTTACACACTCGGCTGATTGTCAATCTGGCGGGCCAATCAGGCGAGTCGATTTCATCGCTCAATCAAGGTCCCACCTAACTATCATCTTGTCCTCTTAGCCACTAGATTCAGTGTGAATGTCCTATTATGGAAATATCTATTTCTAAGACATGAGATAAAATGATTTGTTTGGTCCAATTATATGACCTTGGGGATAACCTTAGGCCATTTCTTTTTGATAACCTTAGCTGTAGCCTTGAGCTTTCCTGCTAGGTATTTGATTGTCCATTATTATGGACGTCAAAAATCCGGGTGCCTTGCCCTTTGCTATTGCGAGGACAAACAGAGTGCTTCCATAAAGAACTGTCTGGTGGTTGAAGGTTGAGCCATGGGTAGGACTCCAAGTTCTGAACTTGGGATTTGCTGCCAAGAGTCGAACAAGTGGCGTGTTTGACTATGGGTCTGTTGTAGTCAGCGAGTATGAGCACCATGGGAAGGCAGGGACTTAATCCCAATTTGTTGCTGAGTCTGCGCAAGCTCCTACAGCGAGTCTCGCACAAGCGCAACAGTGCTTCCCGTCTGCAGTAAGGACAACCAAATCAGCTCAACGCATCCGCTACAGCTTTACACAATGCCGTTTCGTACAAGGGCCAAGAACGGAGTTCAGTAGGTAGAGTTAGCCGGGCACGCTGTAATAAAAAAAAAACCCGATCCACAGCCTTACCTAACTGAACTGGTGCTTTAGTGGATCTGTTTATGGAGACACAGTACAGGCGCGGTCTTTTGTCTCCATCCCTCACGTCAACTTTTGTTATTTTCACAACTGCAGCAATCAATCATTCCCGTCGACAATCATCTGCTACTCTCGATCTCGAAAATCGCTATACCAAGACAATTCTGCGAGCTGAGCACGACGGGCAGACTCTCGCTCTCGCTCTAGGAAGACAACGATGAAGTGACCCGTCTTTTCCAGTAGGCTTGCAGCTAGGGAAGAAGCTGAATATGATGGAGTTTCCAAATCCAGCAAGGCAGGCCTGTCAGATAGGACTCTGGCTAAACCATGTTCGATTGCCAATCACACTGCTTGTGATGTGACCTTCTAGTCTAGTTTACCGGCTGATACTCGAGCAGTATCGACAGAACCTGTTAAAAGAGCACAGCGCAATAGGCCAATTACGCCTGATGATGTTACATTTAGAAGCAGAACATGGCGAAATAATGATATGTCTTGCGAAGTTGTTTTAACCTAAGTGAGTTGTCCCCTTATGATGCATCCACATGGCCTCGCTAAAGCCTGTCGTATAGGAGTGTATTACGAAGAATATTTCTTCGGTACTGTTGAGATGCGTGGAAAATATCGTGGGAGCGCGACATGGGCTACTGCTGTTATTAACACCATGCACCAGTGGGAACATGTTTCCGTTGGTCATTGAGTGGGTATCAATTCGACCAGGCCTGCACCAGACTAGGAGATTGAGTTCCACTTGATGGAGAAGAATGAAGACGAGTTTCTCTTGGAGCAGCGAGAGACCGCTTAATTACCTTCACGCCGCTAACTTTGCTGCAGTCACACCAATAAGTCCCTCAACATACGCCCGTCCGCAGCGACCATGGACGAGTACCAGAGCTGGTTGAGCTGAGACATTGTTTGAAGGCCAAGAGGTCACGGTATAAAAGATTTAAGGCCAAATGAGTATGGGCGGCCGCATCTGCCTGCTTGTCTATATGAACTCGTACTATCTAGATATGGATACTACAGCTGAAATTTGCCTATTATTCTCACAGCACCCGCTACCGAATCTTTGCTTTCTCTACTCAGGCTATTAGTGCCACCCATACAGTCACCGAAGTACAAACTGTCGCCTAGTTATATCGGGCGATAGCCACAGGGTCGGAACCGACTGGCAGTCTTGATAAGCCTCGGGAGGAGAAAAGATGGGACCGTCGCTTGAGAGAATCGAGGTAAGAATCTTTTGTTCATCTTGGTTGAGGGAGCCTTGTAAGCGGAAATCTCATTGTTGACTGTGACTTCCTGGTGTCGAAACTTTGGCAGTATTAGATACAATGAGTGATATTGATGGGTCGCCCAGTCGTAACATTAGAGGTAAGGTGCGTTATTAGATAGATTAATAGATAACAAAAAAGACAGGCAGATAGACTATCGTTGTTGATATCCCCATCCTTTGTGCTACAGTAGAGGTGGCGTTCTCTGTGTAGGTACTACCTAAGGTCAGAGTGTCAAGTGACTGATAAGAACAGCTGCCTTAGTACGTTAAGATGTAGCCTGAGGGCTGTCTCAGTGGAGGTCCCATCTGGCACCTAGCACTACTATGCGTTACACAGGTTGTCATGATGACCCGACCTTGAGCCCAACTCTTTTTGAAAAACAATCTCAGCTCACATAGAGTACTTTGAGAATCCAATCTACCAGATTGCCCATCTTTTATGTCGCATGGTATCTAAAACATGGTATATTGAGTATCTTGTAAGTTGTGTACCTCGCCAGACTCAGCTAGCTGAGCCCCCAGCTCCTGCCCGCCACGCCGGAGGTTCGATCAGATACCAGACACAGCGCAGGCAGAGGCATCTACAGTGTCAACATAAGCAAGCCTTCCCAGAACACACTACACTACACTACATAGTAGGTACTCTTTTTCTCATTCTTGTCACGCGTCGTTTCCCCTCATCATCATTAACAACGACGCCTAAATTTACTAACGTCATGTCAATCACTAATTCTCGTTTCCGTTTTCATCCATCTAACCGCTATGGTTCCCCGACTGTCTATCGTACATTCCTTTATCCTTATTGCTGCCAATTGCGACCCTGACAGAAGCAACACCATCGCTCAACAGTTTAGCACTTGGACACTCCAGCCGTGGCAGTACTCTCGTCGCCGCAACAGGGACACTTGATGCCAGATGACAATATTTTGAATTTTCTCGACCCAGTTACAACCGACACAAACTCCGACGCTGTCTTCGGCTATAGACGCAAATTTGGGGTTTCCTACGAAGCCGAAGGGCTACATACAAACAACCAGCGCGCAAGACTTCTACCACGACATACGCCATAGCATCTCCCTAGCGAAGCAGATATTGTACGCCGGTTCTTCTTAGGCAACATGAAGTCTCGAAGCTACAGTGTATTCCTATCATTCCTGTCATGTCATCGTCTCTCCTGACTGACAGAAAGACATTACTTCTCTTGTCTCGAATGCAAGTCTCGTTACCAACTAGCGCTGCCTAGAACGATCTTCTCTTCAGTCACGGGCCCTTAATCGGAGTCAGGGCATTTCGAACCTGGCGTCACTCATCCTTAGGCGCCATCACTTGAGTTCGGGTACAGTCGCGAAACACTACATTATGCCGAGACTCTACATCACATTCAGTCACCTTACAGACAGATAAATTGGGTGCTCTACGTTTACGGTCGAGCACATTGGAGAACATATGATAAACATCAGGGATCCCAAAAGAACATGACGAGGAAGAGCAAATTACCTTCATGGCCCTTCGGGTCTTTGATCCAATTGCTATCCCATCTGCTGGCCCATTCACTACTCAGCGATTCCAAATAGCAATCATGCAAGAGTTTCCACTGCAATGGCATCTTCATGAAACGCATGATCAATATGCAGCGTTGCTCTGTGAGCCTCCATCCCATCGGGTCCGACTACGCTTCCATCGAAAAAGAGGCTACAACGGCGCCTTTTACATCGAGCCCTGGCAGATTTTCAACTTAATAGACCTCGTTTTATGAGTTGGTCGCTCTTTCTTCGCGGTCTTCCCGCCGCCTGACCGCCCCTTGATCTCAGCGAGTGAGAACAGAACACCGCGATGCTGTGGCGGATGTTTTATAAGATTGCCTCAGCTTGTCGATAGATCGAAGGATCCTCTGTTCAAATGCCACAGTCACTGGTGGGTATGTGGTCAAGTCTCCTCTTGGCAACGACTACCACAATAACGCGGTATCACCCGCCCAAGGAAACCAGAACATTCGAATCAGATTCTATACTACTGATAGATGCAGAGACGATAGCATTAATGAGGTCTGACGATCTTACCGCTGAGCCTCCACGGACGTAGGTGCCAGTATACGGCAAGATTTGAATCATCAATGGACAGTCACAAAAAATATAGGCCCTGCCCGAGACTCGACACTAGAAGTGATTAGGCGGAGCTTTTACAATTCCTAGTCGATGAAAGTATAATGGAACTAAGACTAGCTACACATATTCTTTACTTACTTTATAAATTCATCCTAATATATAAATAATTTCAACTTCTCTTAAGTTAAGGCGAAAGATTCATCCTTATTTGTTGCATTCTTTATTTTCAGCAATTCTCCCTCCATAATACCATGCATATAGCACTCGCCTATAAGCAAGTACTTGCCCCCAGCCTCCTTCCTAATTACAAACGGCACTTCAGAGCCATGTAGAATACACACCAAGTCCCCCTTCCTAGCCCTCATGGGAACCCAGCCTGTCAATCCGATATCCGTCGCCGCGAAGCGCCGTGACTCCGTTAGTCTGGTGAACGCTTGAAGACCATCGATACCCTAGCGACGGTCTTTTTGCAGAAGATACTCCGGTATGATATCCACTTCGAGGCTTTGACGAACAAACGGCCCGACACTGTCCCGGATAAAGTCTCTGTAGGCCCTTTTACCTTCATTCGTCCGATCGCATACCAAAGTCCGTAAGAAGGGAGACCAGCTAATCTTCCGCTGAGGCCATCAGGGATAGACCCGGTATGATGGAATCCACTCGCTCGCAGTCGGGAATATCCTTTAAGGCTGTTCTGGATGTGATCAGAGCTTCCACCGCCCTCTCGAATACCGGCCATGGAATGGATTGGTCTCCACAAATGACTTGTCCGCGCTTAGCTAACACAGCCTCCTGGAAGACCCAAGTGCGCTGGAACCATGGCCGAAGGAGCAGATTGATCATTGGACCCCAGTCCATTCCCTCCCCTGCCCCAATGTGCCACGCTGCGTATGAGATTCGGAGAGGGTTTCTCGAAGAGAAATCCCTCCAAACAGAATCATCCCGACGGATGCCTTCGATTGCGCCTTTGACGGCGGCGTCCGTTTTGCCTAGGTATATGAGCACCTTCGATGCTTGTGAGTAAATGCTACCCATAAGCTTCATCTGTGCTGCGATCTCATCATCATCATGTTGATTAATGCACAGCCGATCCGTCCAGAGAACGCGCTCGCGGTCTGGAAGTCGCAAATCGGACAAGGCATCGTGGAGATTGATATACACGACTTCATCCCGCCCCGAGCAGCTCAAGGAGCGAGTGACCTTTCCATCTCCCCAGACATATGACAAGGCTTCGTACCTCGTTCTCCAAGATAATTCGGCGTGAACAAGACGGCATTTAAGTTCATCACCAGGAGCTCCTGGCTCGAGGACAAGTAGTCGAATCTCCTTTTCCCCAGTCAATGGCCTGCATTTCGTCTTATCAACACCATCCGGAACCTTCACCAGCTTCGGTGGGATTACTCGGAAGATGGTAGAGTCAGCGAGATCGCCAAAGAAACCGCGATCTCTGAGTGGCTCATAGACGCTTGAGACTAGAACCGTGAAAGCAATCCAAGCTATGAGTATTTTACAGAGTGGACGTTTAGCTGCTCAACGCAGGATCGCAGATCGTGCGGTTTGGATGGATCGTCGTACGCGAGCAAGTGAGTTCATGAAGCGTGCGTCCGTCGGTTGGGTGTGTGTGACTGATGTCCTACGTGGTCGTAGCAGTGAGTAGGACCCTCTTGGACAAACGCACCCATGATTATATAGAGTCTGTGTTTGTGTTGCCAGGACGAGCCTTTGTCTCTGCATCGTTGATGGAGGATACATGGTTTTGTGAACAGAAGCACCAGATTGGATTGGTTAATAACAAACGAGAAAAAAGAGAGTTTCTCGGATGTTATGATCTGCTGGTTATAGACGTAAGCGTTCGGAAATAAACGAGAGATTCTGGCTGTTGACAGTCCTGCATCATCTACATCCTCCCGCCTCACTTGTCTTGATGATACGCGGCAAAAACAATCTCTGAAGGCCCTCGACCGTGCCCTACTCGTACGATACCCAATCATATCCTTGGGACATGACGATCAATACTTCCGCCCCCTCGAAATATTATTAGAGAGCTAAGTATCTCCAGAAGGTGGTGGGGGAGATGCACAATGAGGGCTTCAAGGAAACGGTGCCGGCGGCATCTATCGCGTACGTAGAACCTAATTAGCTCCCGGCCAAGAATTCTCAGCATCTTGGCAATGTGTTGGCTCTATTACTTGGAAGGAGATGTGTCAGAATATCATTGGTAGCCACATGGTGGTTCCACTGTATGGTAGGCTTAGTTGTTCTTCAGTGATATATCCTTCTTTTCCACTAGCTGCAAGGCTACTACCGAGAGGTACTACTTCCCCAATGGATCATGGTACAATTGCAATTAACTACACTCCAGGGAGAACGGCTACCAGTGGAGGCTTGTAAGTGCTATATGTATCGGTTAGTCCTCGAACTACAGCAGACCAACAAGAAGTTAATCATATAATAGCGTTTGTGAATCAAAAAGCGTCCATTGCGTTGTGATAGGGCTTGAGTGGGAAGAGTAAAGTAGCTAGTGGCATTTCTATTGGCCAATCCTGGCGATAATCAATTCCCGCCACCAATGATGATCAGGATGGCACCGCAGCCACCTGCCCAATCAACTGAACCTCTACACTTACGAAATCTGGATCTAGTTTTAGAAGCAGGTGCAAACTTTAAATACACCGCGCCAGTCTTTTGATACTTTTTATTCTTCTTGAGCTGGACTCGGCGACAGATCAACGTTTCGGAGTCAAGGGACCAGTGGAAGTGTTACGAGAAGCGAGAAATCAACCGGTACGGGCCCCGAAACCTTGGAGCACCTGGTATGAACCGAGCTAAACACTGGATAGACAGCTTCCACCGGCGATCAGAATCACCACGTCGAAGCCAGTGGCTGGAGAGCCGGCCCAGAGTATCGCGATGAAGGTGAAGTTGAAGTGAGAGACAAAGACAAAGATGTTAAGCCATTTTCCCCAGGATCTTGTCTTGACGAATATTCTCAGTATTGATCACACTCATGAGCGTCAATACGCCCACAAACCTTCCATTCAAAGAAAGGCGAATCTTCCTGAGCAAGGAAAACCCTAGGAAGAAGCGTCCAGTGACAATACATAGTTTGACCATCAAACGTCCCCCGCCATACACAGCAGTCATGCTCGTCCATCATGACCCTAAGAAGAGCAAGGTTCCATGGGACCGTTATTGTGGCAAAACTGTGTTTTTTTATAAAAGCTAACTAAAGCTTTAAGCTTATTTTTCAGTTTGCTTAGTTCCATGGGACTTGCTTAACAAGTCTAAGTCTACCTCCTAGAAGTCCACCTCCTTAATTCTAGCAGTGATATATGTATTCCGTCGAACCGATAGTGACCTAGAGGCTTGAAATCCGATTCAACCGACGCACCCTGAGTAAGAAGTTCGTGACTCGAGCCGCCAAATGGTTTGAAGAATGGTCATTCGGCGTCCCCCCATCGGACTGGCGTCATAAGCTCCTGTTAAGCAACCGAACTCAGACAAGAAGTCTCATGCTCGATACAAATGTGCCCTGACAGCCTCGTTCGAGGGGCACCAGGCTGACACACAGTAGACAAGAGCTCTGTTCTGCTCACTCTGACCAGTCACCTTAATTGCACCAAGTATAGCCAAGGAGATCAGCACGTACCAATCTGAATTCAATTTTCGCATCTGTCAATATAAGTGCCTCGATCCTCCGGCATTGGCTCCATTGAGCCTGTTCACCAGCGATACATTTACCTGCAAGAATGTAGATAGAGTCAACACCACCAACTTAGCCAGCTCCCCGGCAACAGACATGACTCAGCTGAATCTCCTAAGAACTATTACTAGCTAGCAGACTCCCTGGTCATTTGTGTTTTGTAGCTTCGATGATTGACATTCCGAAGTGTCACACGGCTAAACCGACCTGGCTGGTGTTGTGGCCACTAGTCCGGGAGAAGGCTATATCTGCCTCTCCCTTCACTAGACGCTTTGGTGGAGTGAGAAGCCCCTGCCGATATCCTGTGTTGTACGGCGTGTCATCTCAATCAGGGCCGTTCGACCATTGAGGCAGGAGAAGCAACTTGGTTGTGGAATACACATCGTCAAATAGATTCGCCCAGCCGCACCGCATAAGCGTTTCTTTTGTTGACATGTTACTACACCGGGGAACAAACATTCGTATTCTGCACATAGTTTTGCTACAAGATGAACAGGTACGGACAGTTGACGCGTAAGGCTTCAAGGCCCAACTGGCAGCAGAAAAGAAGATGTTCAGCAAGAATCGCCTATCAAGGATGATGGTCATGGCCAGGGACTAGAGGGAGCGCCATTGGTGGTCTCCCAACGGCGAGTTGAATATAGACATATCAAGGACATCTCGTAGCTGGGGCGTCCTGCTATTTCTGGTGGTCTGGAAAAGACATGCTCGAACTGAACATATGAGCGCATTCGTATCTATTATCGATCAAAGCTCGTTCTATTCCAAGCAATACTGACTCACTTGTAAGAGTATACAGGTCTTTTGCCGTACATTTCTGGATGTACTGGAGATACTAGATGTGTTAATCGAAAAGTTGAGAAAGACGCAAAACGAACGTACGAACCCTTATCAAGACCTGTGACAGTGTATTCTATCAATCTGTGCAGTCTTTGATCATACATATGCTGGCACCTTTGATCCCCTAACATCACAGGTTCAGTCTATTCCTCTCAAGTCATCCACCAAAGCTCAATATATTTCCATTTCAGTGTTATTGATCTTGAAGGGCGGTGATGGTTCCTGATGAGTGAAAACGGTGATGCGGCGAAGTCGTTCTTACATTCCGCTGCTCAGTGGCTGAAATGGTAAGCCGAAATCGCGTAACACTGACTGGCTCTTGCTGCTACGGAACACTGCCTCTGTAGCTTGATGCGACAGCGTTGCGGAGAGGTCGTGGCGGTTCTTGGTTCCGTTGTCAAGTATGTTGTAGGAATCAGGTTGGGCAGGGCGTGGCTATCGAACGTTGACGATTATGGTAACGGGCGAATGTATCCCAACATTGATTAAGAGACTATGCTACCTTACTACCAGCTGTTAGAGGCGATAAGGGAAAAAAGGGACTGTACTTGGCGTACCACTATAAACGGTTGTGATTTATGGTGACTCGAAGCGAAGATTAGTAGGACGATTTTGGTTTGCCGATGCATCGACCTTGAATAAAGGCAAAGCAACCTATGTAGGATAGCACAATGAGGTGTCAGGTGAAGCCGGACTGCGAGGGGCAAGAGAGACTGAGATGGAAGGATAAGGTGAGGGGTGAGCGGAAGACCGGATAATGGTGAAGAGGATGTCTGTGTATGGTGCGATGGCGGGGGAGAATGTTGTATAAACAGGTGGTCAGGAGATTCAAAAGAAAGCCTGCTGCTGTTGTTACTCCAGCTGCCTCTGCGCCCGTTGCTGACGCCTCTTCTGCTGAGACTTCACCTACCGAATCCGCTCCTGCCTTGAGTGATCATCTCTGAGATCCTTCCTCGGTTGATAATGGGATGTCGCAGCGAGCAGCCGGTTGAACTAGGAACTCGAAGGCGGCCGTGGGCTCTGGCAGCTCGATGACAGCATATTTTAGCGCCCAGTTCAAACGGTTGCTGCCGTGATTCAATCGCAAATGAGGAGCGCAAAGATAGTGACTTCTCGAGAAGGTAGTGACGATGTCGAAAGCCACGGGCCAATGGTTAGTACCTTCGTACATCTGACGAGCTCCGCGGACGATACAATCTTCGCTTCCGTAGTACCGCAGGAGAAAACTCTTAAAAATTGGTAATTCGGCAGATCGTCTGTGGTGGAAACACCGCTCGTGAAAACGCTCTAGCGTGATGATGAGCCAGGATTCATCCACGTCACGCTCGATGTCGGTGGGCTGAGAAGCGACAAGGTGGTGGTTGAGGTGGATGGCATAGCAGGAAAGGTCGGTCATGGAATACGGGATGCCTTGAGCAGTATCGACGACGGGGTTTGGCCATCTGGAGATACCATGTGTCGAGTTGAGTACGGCCAGTGAAAGGCTTTCGGGGCACGCTCCATGGCGCTTTTGGTGTCGATAAGAAAGGGATAGCTATGAGAGCCAAAGTGAAAGAAGGTTCAAGCCGACGGTCGGGTGTGGGCTATGGCTTCTGAGGAAGAATGCGGCGGGAGGCCGAACCGGCTGATCCTCGTTGCATATTGGGGAGACAGGTGTAAATATCGATGTGAATACGGAGCAGGGATGCGCGGGTGCTGTTGTTCTTAAGAGTTTGAGAGTCAAGCTGAGTCGTGCGTTGTAATAACACTCACTGGAAAAAATGCTTCAACAATGATGAAGAATAGGTGAAGCGTGAAATATGAAGGACAATGGATACAGCCTGGGTGCGAGGTGTATCAAGAGGCTGAAAGGCTGATGCGATAGAATGACGAGTGCCTGTGTATGATGCAGGTAATAGGCACTCGTGACTTCTATCTCTCTTCATCACTGGTGCTACTTCCAAGTAAGGTACAGTTATTTTGGTGGCTGTCGCCGAAAACAATCAACAGCGCAGGCAAGTTGGGTCACATGACCGTCTGGTTCATCTTCGTTTCCGTTTCCTTAAATTAATTGATGCAGAGTTTCTCACGCGAGTTTGATCTCTCGCTCTTTCGCAACTCAGAAACATACCGTGGTATACATATACTATCCACTATGTTAATTCCCCGCTTTGAGTGCACTCGCTCGCTACAGTCACATATAGCTGACGCCCGTTATCTCCAGATCAAGACAAAGTTCAACCCCGGGTACACCAAGGTTAGCCTAATCGATTACCATTGTCTATTACCAGCCTTTGGAGGCTAGCAAAATAAAATTCTTGTAAGTGAATCAAAACTCGCCCTTTCCACACCTCCTAGTCAACTTGGAAAGGTCGATCAACACGGAAGGATGTGGACGGTGAAAAGACACGTTTACTATGGGCGCCAAAGTTACTGCCGGTAGGAAAGACCGCCTAGAACGGGCATAATGTTCCTTTCCGCATAGTCTCCACGATGTGGCGGCCTGACAGAACCAGAATTACTGGCTCAAAGCCAAGATCTTTACCCCTATAGGAGATTCAGCTTTCGAAGAGCACCCTTGAAATACAGGGTCTCAATATACTGGGACCCTTTTGACATGACCTATCCATATTTGCAGCGTCATACCTTTCTGTTATTCTGATAAACATTGCTTTTTCTTTTCAAAGCTTTCGTTTGTGCTAATTCTGGCACTAATTGGATCATTTCCATATTGTGCCCAGTTATGCTAGTATGGCCCTTTCTATATTCGGTCTGGTCTGTACTTGGCAAGTGTCGCTATATAGCCGTGGAAATGTTGACTGTCATGCTGTATTTGTCTTCGAAGTCCCAAGTCTACCTAATTATCACTACTTATATCGCAATATATCGAGGCCTCAGGTCATGTCACTCTCCTTTGTGAAACATCCCGGCGTCAAAACGGACTAATGAATTTTTATTACTTCACATGTCCATGTACACATACATCCTACGTATCCTATTTTACTGGGGACTTGGATCCCTTTCATGCTAGTGACGTGCTATCAGATATTTAACTCAGCGCACCAGAGTAGAAGCAATGTAGACTGCTGCTGACAAATGAGTTTATGCAGCGTGGTACGTCTTGACCTGGAAACATTTTGCTGGTTCGGGTGTAAACATCAGTCCGTCGTCCTCTGAGTGATCAAAAAAACATATTCTCTGCTTCCTTGAAAGAGAAGTTTCATTGATGAACCAGCTAACAGGTTATTGTGATTGTAATGGAAGGAAGGCTTTCTACATCGCGCGAGCTTTTAGTAGAATTAATTATAGTGAACTACCCTATGGACATGTCATCTCTATTTACAAATTCGAAATTTCACTTGCCGGGATGACCCACGCCTCTCTATATAAGATACTAACCGCAGAAAGTTAACGCGGGCGATCTTTTGAGTGTTATTATGGGCGATCCACTTGTAAACGTCCAATGGTCTTACACATATGAAAGTACTTTAGCTGGTTCAGGAATAAAGCTTTACTATCTCCGAAGGTGTCTTACCCGCTCCTCCATCACATCATCCAATCATGGTCTTGGGATGTGACGTCGAATACTTCTGCCTCTTGTGAAATCATCAAAAACTCAAGTATCTCGAGGCCGAGGGGCGGGCAGGACACCTTCGGAGTCTCAAGGAGATAGTAAGCTTCGGTTAACATTCATAAGAAAGGACCGTAGTTGTAAGGACGTAAGGTCTATCTTCACAATTCAGCCTAGAAATTATAGATAACACCACAGGCAGCATCGTTGTATGCAAGTCCATCTGAAGTGTGTTAAGTGCTGCTCAATTCGAGAAGTAACAAATTACTAAATGGTATTTTTACCACATAAAAGCTGGTACTATCGACACTACAAGATATGTTTTAAATGACTTTCAGAAATACAATGGCTCTCAAGTTATCACAGATCTTGTTCATAACGCATTGCATGAATCTACAAGATAGGTATGAAGAATATAAATGTACCTTACAGTGGACACAGCTACCACAGCCTCTTCTTTTGTTGATGTCCTTTCCTTCACGGCTTCTGCCTCGAACTCGCTTTAAGCTTATTTTTCAATAAGTGGGCGGCAAGTCACGGTGCTAATTTTGTTTGTTGTTCTGCATCTTACTTGGTCAGGTCTCAGAGCGCTTCAGCCCGTGACGGAGGATCCCTGTACGGTTTCAGTAGAGATGCTGCCTTTATCGCATAGGATAACCACGGCAGGCAAGAGAATTTGGTGAAGTTGGCGATACTGTACTGAGCGTTGTAGTCAGACGTGGCAGTGAAATATATGAGCTGTTGTATTCTAATCGGGTATTACAGTAAAGGCTAAAGAGATGTAGGCTATCACCCAAGGTTCAATCTAAATACTATCTCCTCACTGTTTTTATAGTAATGCTCACGCTCAGTAAAAATCGCGAAAACATCGTCTTCTGGTTAGGGCATTTCTCCACGCGCTCCATATCTACGAATCTCTCATTGCGGAAATGTCCATGATGGAGTTTTAGCCCTTGTTGACCCACAGTGCTCAAATTTCAGGATTCCAGGTTGTTAGTGAGGGGGCAATTGGCACAAAAGCGCCTGTAGTAAGTGGGGACGGCTAGCTTGTAGTAGTCCGGCGATTATCAACCATGTAGCGAATGGAGGGTAGGTGGTCACTTGCCTCGAGTGTCTTTCATTCCATACTCACACCGGAGTGCAGACTTGGCCGTCATCAACATCACCCAACTCTTTCATCCGCATCGTCAGCACAACATAACAGAAACCGACCCCCACCCCCAGCCGGAACGCAAATGTTAGCTGATCTTGGCGGCTGTCAAAATCATGTATGCTCTACATTTCGTCGCAGGTCCAGACATAAGGAGCAAAGCGAACGAAGATCACGAGGGCTGGTCCAGATCAAAAAATTTCAACACCGAGGCGGAGACGTGATGAACAGAGAAAAGTGCTACCCGCCACATCCGACGCAGCCCTGTCCTTCTCAATTTACAACTCGCTGCTTTACACTAGACGCGAGTCAGATATCCAATCGCGTTCGCACCTCCCAGACCTCAATACACCCAAACTCTCACTGCTCTCAAGACCAATCGCGATCGCTGCTCGGTATAGGCGCACTGTGAAGTAGGGTTAGTTTACAATAAAGCGTTCTGTGGGAAGAGGCAAGAAGCGTTGTGGTTTTGCTTCAGTAACACACTTGTGACAACCGCCATCAGCAACTACCTTCCTCTTAACCAAAGCCTATCTGGACACGATCTCCCGAACGGGCGAACAAAGAAATACCGACAAAGTATTTTGTACGCCATAACACTAAGTCCCTCAAAGAGCGCAAGGGATCCTCTCCCTTTGTCAGTGCTTGAAGGCCTTCCAAGAGAGCCGGTTGTGTTTACACCAGCCATTAGGCAGGACTGTGAATAATGATAATATGATGCCCAACAAGCAACATTTCACTCATATTTGCTCTTGTTGCCACTGTTTAGGTTCGTCCATAAATCTAATACGATTTAGCATTTATACTAACTATGCCACAAAGAAAATATGGAACGTCGCAACTCGAGTACGAAATTTTGGTATGCACGTTATTGCGTTGACACACGACAACAAGGTCTTGACACGGGGTGTTAACGACCAGATAGCTCTCGTACGAGACACTGACTGGGACGGTGGCCTTCGCTACATGGACAAGGCTGAGGACGCCGACATACTGGAACCAACCCCAAGGAGAGCACACTCATCACCCCAACCATAATCACAAAGAACAAGGATATCGTATCATGCTGGCTGTGAAATTAGAAGACACACAGCTTACCATCGACCGCACCATCCACTATGCCACAAGCCAGGATTAGGTTCTTTAGACTCGATACAGATGTCAAAATACGCTCGAATCAACAGCCTGCCCATCGTTTTGCCAGCCACCTTCTCAATACTACTGGACCGCCGACTTCAAACCTGTTTCATCTACGAACTCCGTTGATTCTTTCGCCTTTCTCAGCGGATTACAATCGGAATTTGTGAGATTCCATTAGGTGTGTATCTCATCATCATGGTCCGAATAACAAAGACAGCGAGGACACAACTAGAACCCATGGCGAGGTTCGAGACTGCTTTGCTACTTTATAGAAGCCTCATTGTCCAAAGTCGCTACTCCAATTCGATCTCGGCCCTGCAAGACAATCAAACGGCGTTGATATGTTACGGTCGAGTATCACCACAACCTTTCAACAAGAACGGCGCATACAGATCTCTTCATGCCTAGCGCTGGAGCGCACTATTTAATTCAAGTCTGCACCCTATCGAGTTCCTATCAATTCCTTCTTTCTCTTTGAGTCTTTCCGCCGCATTAGAGAGAAAGAAACCAGTAAGGGACAGTACATAGCCGTATCTTGAGCTATTTTCGACCTTTCGCCAAGTTGATCAAAATTGAAAATATAACGATTCTTCTCATATATTTAATGGGCTTCGGAAATATAGTGTTTGATGTATTGGGCATTAAAGAAGCACTCGATGATTGTTTCGAGTGTAAACCTAAGGCTCCATCTGGGTCTGATTTTGCTACACTGCATGTGACAACCTGACCGGCAGGTAACACGCTCGAAGCTTAACATTCATTACTGATCCCCTGTTCACGCCCCTATGAGTAGATCATATTTAGTCGGGATTATAACCCTGTCACTGATTAATTAGTCTGGAGGAATGAATTTCATGCAAGACTTGATGCTACTTGGCCTCAGCCCCCCTGAATGTATCGTCACTATCGTTCACTTCGTCACCATGGGGTGGCTACCATGATGGTGGCTGTTATGTTTTCAAAGACCTATGAACACAGGGTCGCTACAGAGGCGATCTTCCCGCCTATAGCTTGATCCGAATACCTAGAGGAAGCGAAAGGCAAACAAAATGCGGTTAAAAATCCTTTCTGACTTTAAAACGAACTCGATCCTCGGGCGGCGTAACGAAAGTGTGAGTGATATACGTAGGCATTTTGATGCTCTGGCTATGACCAAAGTGGAACTCGGCATTGATAGATACTCGTTCGATATTTGTTCACGGCCGGCGGTCTATTGTTGTATGACCAGGGCGTGCAGAATCCTTTCATCTCGGGGATCAGACAACTGGCCGCTACATGGTCTGGACACGAAGCGTCCAAAAGGTCGTAATTCAAGATCGTTCTTGAGGCTCGAAGGCTCGTGCTGGACAGTCGTAGAAACAGTAAGGTACTTTGAATATTCGCATACGTGGAAAGGCGCCTTACACTTGGGCCCGTCGATCAATGGGCTGTCTGAGACGTGCCACTCTCCCTATGGATTGTCCTCCAGGTCGACAAGATGGTCCTCTGCTTTATTGATGCGACTGTAAATATGTGAGATGTATCTTGTCAGTGGGATGAGGAGTCATGCCGTTCGTAAGTCGCCTTCTTGACCCTATCTTACTGGCTTCCATAGAGTTTGGGTCATGAATTTCGATGTGAATGTATAGTGAATCCAGAAAAATACTGTCCATTCCAGTGAGAGGAAGGTGTGATAAATGTGGTTTGCCTGATCGTCTACGTTGTGTAGGTGAGGCCAAAAAGGGGATGGGATGTGTGTGTTCTGTGCGTGTGAGAGGGAGGAAGCCAGCTACCTAGGCAGTCACAGCGGGCAGCCTGAAGCCCTAGGAAGTGGTTTCTGAGGTACCCACATTTCGACAGTCTAAATTGACATTTTAGATGTAGGAGCAGCGGAGCGGAGGAAGATGTGCTACAGGTGGCTAAGAGGCAGATCTATTGGGGGCAAGGCAGTCGAGATTGGCATGCAACAAGTATCATAGATGCAGCTAGGAGACGAAGTTTAGGCTTCTGACACGGCTAGGTCAATGCGCTCTTCACATCGCGTGGCTGATGCCGCCACTGTTACTCGTCAATTCCATACTGCAACCCTACACATAGAAAGACACTGCTTTGAATATCGTTGAACGCGCCGATTCACGGGGTGGTTGTGACGTGGCCTGGCGCCATAGGCATATGAAAGAAGCAAAGCCGACTTTATTCAGTATTTACTACAGTCACACCGTCCCCTCACTTCCACTCTAGGCATCAGCGCTAACCTACGCGCCCAAGGCATAATTTCAGCCCGACCCACGGTAAGCATCTAGAATTAGGAGTTAGGCAGGTCAAATATTATTGCGTACATGTTTGCCTGACCATCTGCTTGAGTTACTCTATTAAGAAACTGGGCGGCCAGCTGACGTAGGGCTGCTTTTCGTGCTCGGTCATTCGCTTCACATTAGAGAGGCAACAGCCTCTATGAATTTCTTCACCAATCATGCAGCCCAGATACACAGCCTACCGCGAACTGCTGCATGTAAGCGCCTGAGCCCGACTGATGAAACCCTTACATCTTCAGAGCCTGATACATAACTGCCGCTATGAAGAGTACGCGGGTCTCGCTTAGGGTCTCCGATTATTCTCTCTTCTTGCGGTTGTACGCACATACAACATCACGTCTTCCTCTTTGCTCCTCGTTAATCGCTGATTATGTCCAATCCCGAAAATTACACAGTCGGCTGGATTTGTGCTATCACTACCGAGTTTGTTGCTGCGCGAGCCTTGCTTGACGAGAAATACGACGAAATCGAAAGTATCGCACATCAAGACAACAATAATTATGCTTTGGGAAGAATTGGGAAGCACAATGTTGTTATGGCCGTCCTGCCTAAATCTGAGTACGGCATGACTACCGCCGCGACTGTGGCAAGGGATATGCTGCGTAGCTTTCCGAATGTTTGTTTCGGACTGATGGTCGGCATCGGCGGTGGCGCCCTGAGCGCGAAGCACGATATTCGACTGGGCGATATCGTAGTGAGCACCTGTGGAAACGGGAGAGGCGGCGTCTTCCAGTATGATTATGGCAAGGCGATTCAGAACCATACTTTTATAGCTATGGGGTCTTTGAATCAGCCTCTACAGTTACTCTTAACTGCAGTTGGCGCGCTTGAGGCTGAGTATGAGTTGGAAGGGCAATAGCTTAGCGGGCGGGTCGATGAGGCATTGGACCAACGGCCACGTTTGCGACAGAAGTATTCTCGACTGCCTCAAGACAGTGACAAGCTCTATCGATCCCATGTTGTGCATCCGGACCCTTTGCATGGATGTGCAGAGGTGTGCGGCAATGATTCCGCTTGCCTAGTGGATCGAATCGAACGGAGCGAACCAAACGATGAGCCTGTCATTCATTACGGGTTGGTCGCCAGTGCAAACCAGTTGATAAAGGACGCACTTGCTCGAGACTTATTGGCGGCCGACAAGGATGTTCTTTGTTTCGAGATGGAGGCGGCCGGTCTGATGAACCACTTCCCATGTGTAGTGATCCGCGGGATATGCGACTACTCTGATTCGCATAAGAACAAGCAGTGGCAGGGGTATGCGGCAATGGCGGCAGCTGCATATGCGAAAGATCTCTTACACCAGATCCCTCTCAGTAAGGTTGAAGCTGAGATACGTATTAGCGAAGTCCTCAATTCCAGTCAGTATGGTCATGCTGAGTCGCAATTCTCTCTAATCTTAGGCAGTTGAATCAACGGGGAACGAGACTAAGCATGCGGTGATGAGTATGGCATCCAACCATCATCTCGCTGAGATTGAGCGCTGGTTGTCCCCACCTGATTGTTCAGTCAATGCCAATTTGGCGAGGAAACACCATCATCCCGGCACTGGAACTTGGCTGCTCGATTACCCGGCGTTCCAAGAATGGACTATTGGAACGCGGCGGCACCTTTGGCTCAACGGGCCGGCAGGGGCAGGTAAGACCATTCTAAGTACGATGATTCTTGACCACCTCCTGCAAACAGGCACGCATACTTTACTTGCATTCTTCTTCGATTTCAACGATCCCAAGAAGCAGAGAATGGAGAATCTCCTCCGCTCGCTGGCGGTTCAACTTTATCTAACTCGAAATGAAACCGTGAAAAGTCTTGATAGTCTTTTCGCTTCCCATGACAGTGGACGCAGGCAGCCAGACATGAATACCTTAGCAGCCTGTGTTGACACAATGGTAGAAGTCACTGACGAGGTCGTTATTATCCTTGATGCTCTGGATGAGTGTGTAACAAGAGATGAGCTTTTGCAATGGATCGGGAGCTTGAAGTCAAGCAACGCCCAGCTCATCATGACCAGCCGGCCAGACGCAGACTTCCGATCCAGTATTCCTCATTTACTAGGTCAACACAATTGTGTTTCACTCGACAAGAAGGCTGTTGATGCCGACATACGCGCCTACGTTATAGCAGTGCTTGAGCAGAAGCCTGATTTCGTGGAAAAGAAGTTATCTCAATGTATTCTAAACAAGATTCGCGATAAGGTTGGAGATGGAGCTGACGGGATGTAAGTTCTTAAGGAAGTCTCTTGAGATGGATCACGACATTCTCTGACGTCCGTTACAGGTTTAGATGGGCAGCCTGTCAATTAGAGACTCTGGCTAGATGTTTGAGTCCAAGAGCGATCGATCAAGCTCTCAATCATTTGCCCCGTGATCTATACGAGACATATGATCGCATGCTTCAGGACATCCCGTCAGAATACAAAAGCGGTGCGATCCGTCTCCTACAGTTTCTTGTCTACGCGAAGAGGCCACTGGCACTGTCAGAGGCTGTTGAGGTGATAGCCACACAAACAGATGAGGAGCCTCAAGGATTTGACATTGAGAGTAGATTGTGCCATGAAGCAGATGTCCTGCGATACTGCCCGAGTTTGGTAACAATCGCCGAAGGCACTGTATTTGGAAAGACTATGGAACAACTTCATCTTGCCCACTTCTCTGTCAAAGAATATCTTCTCAAGCAATCCCAGTTCGACCTGCGAAGTGCTAGCATGGTCCTCACAAAAGCCTGCTTATTGTATCTGACTGATATTGAAAGCAACCCCAGAACAGTCACAAGCGGTTTCCCGATGGCACGATATGCAGCAGAACACTGGACAAAATTCGCCGTTTCGACTGGCGATTCTGAAGAAATCATTCAAATCACAGTGAGATTTTTACAAAATGAGACGACATTCCGACAGTGGTGTCAGTTATATCAGGCCGACCCCCCGTGGGACCGGGTACCAGGCCCTCCTCAAAGATCCAGACTGTATTATGCTTGCCTAGCTGGACTCGCGGGGGCTGCCAGAAATCTAATACTAGAGGGGGCGGATGTCAATGAACAGGGCGGCTACTACGGCAATGCTCTGCAAGCTGCCTCATATCAAGGCTATCTTAAGGTCGTGCAACTACTGCTGGATAAAGGAACAGATATTAACGCACATGGCGGCGATTTCGGCAATGCTCTGCAAGCTGCCTCATATCAAGGCTATCTTGAGGTCGTGCAACTACTTCTGGATAGAGGAGCAGATGTTAACGCACAGGGCGGCAACTACGGCAATGCTCTGCAAGCTGCCTCGCTTAACGGCGACCTAAAGGTCTCGCAACTACTGCTAGATGAAGGAGCAGATGTTAACCTACAGGGCGGCGATTATGGCAATACTCTGCTAGCTGCCTCATTTAGAACCTGTCTTAAGCTCATACAACTACTGCTAGATAAAGCAGCAGATGTTAACGCACAGGGCGACGATTACGGCAATACTCTACAAGCTGCCGTATCTCGTGATAGGCCAGACGTCATGCAACTGCTCCTGGAAAATGGAGCCGATGTGCGAACTTTGCAGGCTGTCTCACTTCCCGACAACCCTGAAATCGTGCAATTACCTGTTTCAACCGGCGCCAAGGGAATGTCCAGAAAGCGGTCCAGCTCGGTGAACAGTAGAGAGCAAACGAAAATACCTCGACTTTACTCTACCGGTTTTGGTTGAGCTGCGACCAAACCTCGAGCCTTTATGCTGCCGAAGCTATGGGCCCTACCTGTCTTTCATACTCAAGTAATTGCGCCAATATTGTTGTTCCTGTCTTTATTCTGCTCCAGTTGCCTATGGACGTATATGTAATTCCCCAGCTGGAATCTCGTTTAATGTATCGACACATTAAGATGGCATAGAGACAAGCTCATAAAGCAGGTATAAGAAGAACATTAGTCAGAGACACAATAGCAATAGACTCGATACATATATTAGGGATTTTCTGCAAGGACCAGGGTAATATTTATGAGCAGAGATGGTGCACAGTCAAACGTAAAAAGCTCTCAATTAAACAACCTGATAAAACGTACCGGCGCAGTAGCATCTCGTCAGGCAAGGATTCGAGCCTACTGCAGGATCAGTTACTAAGTTTGGCGACTCAGAGCTGGAAGAGACGGGCTGGCCGCGTTTCCGCAGAAATATAGATCTACAAATTGCATCAAGTTCGCATGCCCTCGTGTACCTGCTTTGCGTTGAAAAAAGGTCTGGCCTTACAATAAGCGGCTCTAGACGCAAGCTCCTTTGGTCGAGATCGAGACTGACTGGTGGCTTGGACCTGTCGGTTCCTAGTACCACTCGGTTCACATGTCTACCCGCATCGACGTGATATATCCACTGTGGCGATGCTGACTTCCACTTCATATACCGGATCTCGGTTAGAATTGTCTGAAAACGTGAAGGTTGCGGGAGTGGTTGTCCGTTATCTTGGGCGGCTGTGCGCAATGTCAGCTTCTGTATAAGAGCAGTGAATGAGATATACCTAAGCCGCGATACGGAGTAGCCAAGACCTGCCTTGCCGGGTCAATCATTTGAGTGGATGTTGGGCGACGTATATCAATTGAGGCTTGCCAAAGCTCCATGGGTGCCCATGTCATTATACATCAAATCAAACACAGTTACACTGGCAATTCGCAAGCTCCTTGTTGATCAGCTCCAGTTGATGAAAGAAATTTGGGAAAATCGGCGAGTTGCATATCACAGAATCTGCCAGCGGCTGTTGAAGTGACGCAGCTCTGTTGAGACTCGCCAAGCACGTGCGCGGCATAGCCAAAATGAGTCGTCCAACGTCAAGGCAAGGTACCTATCTACCTATGTTATCGTCTTCTGTTCTTTTCTGCAGGTTATCACTACAGTCGGTGATATGTCGTGTTGGGCATAGTCTGATTAAAAAGGAATCCGGTTCGCATCTCTCCATCTTTTCCCATTGATGTCACACAAGCTGCGGTGTTGAGAACTGGCAGAGGCGGGAGCATGATTGACTGGAGATGCAGCTGGAATTAAAAGCGGACCAGAATAAGTAGCTCGCTTTGAAGAAGACATACCCTGAGTATCAAAAGCGAAATATCATGAAGCGTGAAAAGGCAAGAAAGTCGTTAAGGATCTGGATTTGGTTCATGACTTGGTCTATGATTCGGGTGAGTTGAGTCCTCGGTGTCAACGTAAGCAATAAGTGGGACAGCAGCTTGGCTTCTTTCGGCTCCCGACTCGATGCACGTGACCAAGTGTGCCTCATCCTCCGTTTACTTTCAATGCCTTCCTTCACAGTGTCATCTTCCACCTTCCGTTTATAATGCCATCTCGTGCGTCTTAACACGTCACAGTCCCGTTACTCGCATGTCAGCAGTCAACGTTGTCGAGCGTTTCAGCTGTTGGAAGATCAATGCCATTCTACTTCCAACAGCTGCTACCTATTCTACCAAGGTACTATCGCGCTACAATACCCTTACTCAAGCCACCATCTACCATATGAGACAAATTTATACATCTCGAACACATCCCAACTCTCTTCCCGATACTACTCGCATCCGCTGGCTTTATTTACACAGCGCTGAGGTCCAAGAAAATAACGCGGCTTGGAAGGGGTGTCCCTTCATATTGTCAGAATGTCATGACCAGCAGCGCCACCTTATTTACAAGCCGGTTAGAAGACATGCGTGATAGGGGTGCTCATATAAGTCCAGAAACGCACTCGCTGGAATTTTACCACCAGGTCAGTACGCCCGGATGGTGCTCTTTCAACTTTGACTCCGTGAGGCATTGAGTGTGCGCAGAGTTCTCGGACCCGAACTACACAACTGGATAAACGGGGATCGCACAGTACTGCCTCTTCGTCTCGATACACCAGCAAGAGGTTTGCCGTGTGGTACTGAGATGGTTATTGAACCAAGTGCGGGATCTTGACGATGGCATCCGCAATCCAGTCCGCGTTCGAGAAAGTGCTACTCAAACAACTGTTGAGCGGATGCCACCCGAGAGGCCTCCCTGATCACGTCGACATTTCAGTTTTTGAGGCTCAGTGATAGCCAAGATCTGGACAGAACGTTTACAACTTGTCACAATGCTGTCGAAGTCAATCAAAACCATCAGGAGTAAAGGGAGGTGGCTGACAAGATAGGCAGGCATAAGCGAAGAATCGAGCAATACTTCAGCAATACCAACCCCCTCCCATCGAGCCTGACTACGCTGCCATTGAAAAGGGGCTACAAAGGCGCCTTTTATATCGAGTTCTGGCAAATTTTCAACTCAGAAGACCCCATTTTATGACTTGATCGCTTTTTTTCGCGGCCTTTCCGCCTCCTGACTGCCCTTCTTCCGACCTCCCTTTTTCCGCAGCCTGATCGGCGAGATCTGCCCTTGATCTATTAACCCCCCCTACGGATGCAGGGTGCCCGGCTTATCCAACCGTCTAATGCTGCGTACATCCACGCTTCAGCTCGAGATTTAAGGAGAAGACTGCACAGGGGTGAGAGATGCCTGTTACAAGGGAGCAAAAGCAGACAATGCCAAACTCACAAGGAAAGATGTCGAGACCTCCCACGACCTTTTGAACATGACATTAAGACTACAAGCATGCATCTGCTTCGCAAGAGGTATGACATTCTAACCACATTTAGCAGTGAGGATTAACCTAATTGCAAAGGTTTTAGGAAAACAGTGAAAAGATATCTAAAAGGGACAGCAGCACCGCCCCCCGGGACACGGGCGACGGCAATCGTCGGTCCACTACGACAAGGCTAGGACGAATATAGTTCAGTCCAAAGTCCATAAACCACAAGGCAAGGAATATCAAGAGGCCCTTGAAGGCATATGACAATGATTGCAACCGGGAAGGTCCGAGACAGGCCATAAGAGAACACGAAGATACAACACGAGAACACGGACGGCTTGTACGTCAGCCGGCCGAGATTCAAGCTTTTCAGATTCCCAGACATGGCCAACGTCCTGGAAACAATACCACGAGTTATGCGAGCATGAAGCGTTCGCTTTACCAAGTGGTGCTGTTGCGAAGCACTTGGCAATGAGCACATATCGCTCGAGAGGTAGAAGCGTCAGTCGGCTCTTTGATATTTGGCATTATCCCATAAACAAGGTCGATATGCTCATATAGCCTCTCAAGGTGAACGGGGGTTTAATTCCAATCCTGTCCTACAGTTTTGATATACCATCGGCCTTTCGTTATCGCTGCCCCTTTACCAAACTGTGGCACCAATCTCATTACCTGCGACAAGGCCGAAGCGGCAAAGTCATAGTTATTTCAAATCCAATGACTCTCAGTAAACATAACAGCCAGCTAATTAGTCACTTTGGGGGAATGTGCCTTTCAAGGTGACAAACACCTTTCACGAGCCGGCATCGCGATCAATAAGTGACGAGGACGTCTGTACCATCATGGCTTCGCAGAGGTGGATTTCTGCCGCGATAAATATGTATTTCGACAAAGCGTCTAACATAATAACGACGTTATCGTCGAAGACATCGATCTCCAGCGACATAGTGAAGATTTCAATTACAGTGAGGACATTCGCGGCTCACATGTCATCGACATGATACAGGCTGCCTACGTCCAAGTCTTAAGGCACCTTGATTGGGGACATACGACATCCATAGCGGAAAAATAGTCAGCAAGACACTGAAGTTGGGGGCTCTTTCCAAGAGACGTTTGAGTCTGAGGCTATCTGGAAAGACTCAAACATCAACGTGCGCGACTTTACGATCGCTAGAAGGTAACCCTGTAGGGGGTGGCCAAGAGCTTCATGCAAGAAGCAATCGGAGAACAATGAGACTCATTCTCATAAGTCGATATTTACGAAATTGAAGTAGATGCCAAATGTAGCGATCCTTGGAAGCTCTCATGCTGAACTGACTACTCTGACGCTCCAATTTCAACTGTCAAAATTTCCTTCGTCTCTGCCTACCCCTTCGGCCGTCCCCTTCTTCGCCGATTGTTCATTTTTTTCCCCTGTAGAAGAGAATCGCCTCTTGCCGCCGAAGCGGAATTCCCACACGGGTATGCAACTATGAAGAAATACATACCAAGGAAGAATCCAATTGCAGACTTTGTAGAAGATCCGGATCTTTATTCTTCCGATCTATCGATAGTCTTCACGACGCGTCTTGTGTGTCTCATGTATCTAGTTCTAAAATCTTCAATCCAATAAATCAACCTCATCACAACAGACTTACCGGCTTAGTGGAAGCAGGGAGATAAACTGATGCAAGACGTCAAAAACAGGGAAACTTGGACTGAAGCAGACGAGGTTCCGGTGAATTAACAAGTAGAGCAAATCCAGTTGCGGCTGGCGGCTGGCGGCTGTACTTTTGTCAGCAAGCAGATGTTCGCTGTGTGCCTTGACTCCAAAAGCCTAATTGCTGCAATACAGTTTCCTGTCTCGTTCGCACGAAGAACTTCTTTCTCCCAGAACCCTACAATAGTCAATCGGCAATATCGTACAACAGATTTATTGATGGTGGCTATTGCAGCCAAGTTACGGTGTGATGCCAGTACATAGGGGGAAACATTAATATGGTACCTGGAGGACGTTCCTTAAGGTAACTTTTGGATGCATCTTTCGTCATTTCTTGCGGATCTTGGCAACTTCTGAATATCTTGAGATGAGCAGCGACAGAAGAGTTCGGTGAAAGGGAAAGCCCATTTTGAAAATAGTTTGTATACGGGATCGGTGCTGTTTGCATCAGCAGCTGTTTCTCAACTCATGTCGGGTGAAATCATCCGTTTGCATCCGAATAGGAAGTAATGGAGATTGTGTACGGAGCGGTTGCGGGGCAGCTGAACATCAACTGGGCTCTTCCTTTTGCTTCCCCTAGTTAAAACTTTGTTACCGGATATTATAAAAATTTTGAATGTATATTTGAACCTTGACAATATCCGTCTTGCCATTGAGACTCGTTGATTGTGATTTCAAAGTATAATATACTATGAGCCTACAGTAATGAGTGCTACCCTGTATCAGAATGACTTTAGATGTGACGTGCCACTTGTATGGCGGACCAGGGTACGCCCAATCGACAGCCAGCTCCCGGCTCCATGAGGAAGAAAACAGGGGTACAGGGAAGAAGAATCCACTATGGGGCCTGGCTACAGTGCCGCAAGAAACTTCCGACACGACCCCCAAATTCCCACCAATAACCACTATTTTCAATAGTTAATTAAAAATACTACCTTACTATTAATATTTTTAGACTACTTTTTATTAAATAGATCAACCAGTATATTACTATATATTTTAAAGAACTACTTAGATATCTTAAAATCTAAGATAGAGGGAATTTTTATAACTTAAGGGTAAGGAATTTATCCTCAATTTGTGCTAGATATATGGTTCTTAGAAATCTAAATTTATAACCCCACCCTATATAAGATATAAAGCATAAAAAAATTCTTTTAAAATCTTATAATATTATTTAAAGGTGAAATATCTTTTAAAAAATTTCCTTTAATTTATAGCTATTTTATAAGTATTTTTAATTAACTATTGAAAATAGTGGTTATTGGTGGGAATTTGGGGGTCGTGTCGGAAGTTTCTTACGCCCACTGTAGCAGGGGACTAACAATAGGGCATCGGAGGGGAATCTTATTGGCTGCACTAGTTGATTATCAACTGTAAACCAAGTTAGTTTTGGTTCGTCCGTTCGTTTTTCCCACGACTTATGACGACATGTGACAAACCCGCGCCTGGACAGAAACAAAGGCGAGGGCCATTGCTCACGACCCCTTGAACATTGTTCACACAATGCCCTCCACTTCTCTTGACGCGTGTCGACTCACCGACGATGCTGATCGGCCAACTCTCTAGATCCAAGATGAAATTGCGTCGAGCCTCAGTCTCCAGATAGACGCGTCTGCCCCGCGCTACTCAATCGTGTCCCTGAATCGCGTCTTGCATTCGATTGTTCCCCCACAATCTCGCTCCGAGCACTCGACGTATCAGTTGGCTACCGCCTCGTCACGCGATTGAACCCCTAATGGCGTGCGAATTTGGGCATGTGTCAGTGAGGATTAAGCCTCCGCCACCATATACCAGCGCTTTTTCTACGTGCGCTGTCCCCACCTGCGTCAATGCAAACACCGACAAGCAAGTGCATCGAACTCCTTCTTTTTGCGTGACCGAGTCCTTTCCTCTGCCTAAAGACAAGACCTAGTTGCTGACTACTTCCGGGTCTCTCAGCAGATAAAAACATGCAAGACACGTTGCTTTCTGCACCCGACTTCGAAATAGCTAAGAATTAGATGACAAGCATCACGGTCTGATCTGATGTCCGTCCCAAGACTGCAGATCCCGTCCTCGAGGCTGCCAGCTGAGAAGCACGATGCTCTCCCATGGCGATGGTGGTGCTGGTGGCAAGAATGAGAAGACGCATGAACTCCTCTGTGACAAACACTTTTGTGCTGGCTAGGTCATCGAGCTCCTTGAGTCTATCGAAGTCAATCCGGCAACGACCAAGTCGATCGCGGGGTCAAATGTAACGTTATTCCTTCGCAGGAGTGGTGGCCGGACCGGGGTGAACGGATGAACGGATGAACGAACGTTTCATCCTCCCACCATTGGTGAGCTCCTGATTGTCCCAGGTGCTCGTGGTTATTGCAAACCGACTCCTCGCTTCCCGACCAAGCCAAGAACAACAGGACGCTCTCGCGCTGTTATTCTTTACTGGGCCATCACCCCTGCTCACTCATGTGGCCAAAACTTTTTATATGACCTCCTCTTATCAATTGTCTCAGGCTTAGTGTTGTCCCTGCATTCCCAATACTCTTGAACTCTATTGTCTCTCACGGAGTCATTATTGTCAATAGTATCACTGTTATCCTTGTCATCAATTTTGTCCCAATCAACTATTAAGCATTTCCGAGATAGGGCCCTTAGCAGTTATCCCCATAAACAATATGTCCAGTTAGCTTCTAGCGTTTCCGCCATAGAGTATTACACCTAACTTAGTTCAGCCGAGGATTGTAGTATTAGATGCCTTATTACTATTGAGATTTGTGGACCCAGTAAGCGTTCTGCGTGTGCTCTTATGAAAGACAGTGTTCTAAAAGAGGATAAATGTAATGACGCGCGATACGCATTATTAAGTACCTAACAGGCTAAGCTATAGTTTAGGGCGTTGCGACCCTTTTCACTTTGAGCTCCTTTCTGTGGCGCTTATTCCTGATAGCGTTGGACCCGATGCTGCAGCTGTTAACCAACTTGACGCGGTCTTTGCACTCTTATTGTTTGATCAGCTTATATAATCGACGTCCTTACTCTATGTTCAGCTTTGGCATGACCACAGCCGTATGTATACGTACAGAGGGAAGCGGCGACTTGTCCTCCAATCTAACTGGCTGCCTGGTTGATTATCAGCCGCCTCAACCAATCAGATCAATGAACCGACAAGGAACCTATAGGTCATCATAGCTTGGTAAAATCTTCCAACAGAGCAGAGCTTGTAAACAATGGAGAGTCATTACGGAACAATCGCTTGTTCGTGCTATGTACCATTAAGCTCTTGCCCAGTGACCCTTGAGAAGCGAAAAACATGACCATGGAGCTCTGAGAGAAACTTTAGATATAGTACGAATTGTTAGGTTAGCTGAAGACGCAGGTGGGAATAGCTACACAAGTAGAAGAGATTGGCAGTCAATGCAGCGGGGATCATCTAAATCTTAGCGCCTGTTGCATACCTGGAGCGTTGTGCAACATGAGTCGACGGAGCTTTAAATTGCTTGATCTATGACTCTACTACATCGCTCTCATATCGCCCCTTTCCATCTTAATCTCATTCCCGATTGCAAAGACAAAAAAGAGCCAACGCGACATATTTGAAAGAGGGAAATGTTACACTAATCCAGAGCTTTGCTTTTGAAATACCATTATCGCCAAGGTGCATGCGACCCATAGCCTATGAGAAGTCTGATAGCGCAAGTGCTGCATAATCATTCTAATCACTCTCCGAACATTATCTTTTTCGGTACACAATAAAGACACGCTGACATCACTGAAAGCATGCTGGTAAACGATCGAAGGAGATGGTTTCTCCAACACTACCACAATCCCATTTTTGTCACGCAATCACAGATAAAGCTCCATGCTTCGATACGACGGCCATAAGCTCAGTGCACAGAAGAAGTTCATGTCAATAAAAGATCACTCTCATATGCTCGACATCATACCACGTTAAAGGTCCAGAGCCCTGCTCTCGCTTATCCTTGGACGTACAAAACGGAGGACTAAGGTCGTTGTGGGTGTACAGAACGGGAAGCGGAGAACGGTATGCTAGGCCGGTCAATACATACAAGTTGCTGTCGATAGCGGACGAACAGAAGAGGGTTACAAGACGACTGTGTTACCTTTCGTCACCCCAGTTTGAGCCTACGCCCAGGACCGAAGGCAAGGCTGCGATTCAGGATGTTGGTCACCACACAGGACTGTCATTTTCAAATGAAAAACATCTGCTTGAACGACGCTGGCATGCCAGAGCCCAATGTTCCCTCCGCAGCTTCTATGAGGAGGCTTAGAGAGATACCTCCATGGCCCTTAGCGAGCGCGAGTTCCTCGCTTATGGCGTAGAAGCTGACGCGACCAACATCGATCTACCGATGATACCTGATCGACATGGTGCTGGCATGACTGACACCCTTGCGCCCAAAGAGATATACTGCCTCCATGGAGTCGACTATACGCGCTGTCACCCAGCCATACCCTACATGCAATAGTAAATCAGCGACGAAATCCGCGAGGTCTTACGTTGACGTCCTATTCATGAACCTCCGTACCGTTCACGGCCAATATGCCAGAGTACCTTAGGCATCAAAGGTGTCCGGAAAACGGATGGCAAGCGCAGTGGGGGACGTCAGCCTTCAGAGGCCAAAAATGATAGTGCGGCCATAGGAACATCGGACACTGACGCCGAATCTGGCTCATGTGTTGCGCGCTTTTCGACGACGTTCACCGGTCTTGCTGGGCTGACCACTTCATTGCATCCGAGATATGCATGACTTGGTCGATAGCTCTGTGACCTGCAAGCACATACCGGTTACCCCTGTTTTGCAAAGAGCGATAGACCGAAAGGCATTGGTGTTTCCACTGAACGCTATTGACCTGAAGACATTCTCGAGCCGGAACTTCCTGCTCTACCCGGGACGGCAGCATACGAAGGTCAACTCCACATTTGTGCCACCTGGCTAATGTAGTCGATTCGGCTTACGGAGTCAACAGAAGCCTGCCCTCCATTGAAATGCTCAGGTGGTTACAGTAGGCACCAGGGTAACACTGCTTCGACATGGAGAGGATCAAGTACGGAACTTTAAATACTCCTTAGAGCCGGGATGTAAGGTCAATCAATAACATAACTTTGTTCGAGGCGGCAGCGGAAACGCACCAGCTACCGATACAATACCTGTAAAGGTGTCCGAAAATGAAAGAGTCGTGACTTGCTCTAGTCTCTCTTGCGGAATTGAAGATCATGCCTAGATTGAACGCCGCAAGAAGGCCCGTCACCTTAGGCTCCGCGGTGCGCGGACTATCCGAAGAGATTGCATCGTAGGAACATGACGCCATGAAAAAAATTTCTCACTTCTCATTGCTATAGTCCAATAAGGCACTTCTCCCCGACAATGAATAGAAGGGCATATCCTGCAAGGTCACCAAGGCTACTAAGAAGCGCCAGCACTGTGAAGTGGCCTAAAGTGTTGCAAGTGGCATCAAGGAAGGAAGGAATTTCTTGACAAGGGCCGTATCTCTCAATCTACAAGCATGGAGAGATAAATAGATCATCCAAAACATCATGTTGTGTGTTAGGCAAGCCGGTTCACTTTACGGTCACTGCTCAAGCATACAGGGCTACAATACTGTACCTAGCCGCCACTGTTATCTACCCGGAGCTGGTAGGTCATTCCTCATGCTATCTGCAACATGATTCTCCATTCTAGGATGGCATGTAAATGTAGAGGAAAGTTAAGAGCAAGCAGCTCCTATGCAGTAGGCAGCTCGACTGCTGATCAATGGAAACAAGACACCATTAGTATACTGTACTCGGAACTCCAGTCGCACAAGGCTGGATTACATTAGGAAGTACTCTCAACTACGTAAGGGTAACCTCTGGATCATAGGCAGTATATACCTAAAGACTAGTGACTGCATTGTCACATTACGGGAAAATATCTTCTACCCCAGAGCTAACACCCATCATCTTCAAGGCGGCAACCGCTCCTTCGCCGCCCTCCAAACTGTCCTCCTTTTCTTCATTCAGGCCACATACCACATCCACTGCGTCGTCCTCTCCAACTTCTACGGTGGTGACATGTAGTGAGTTATGACTGTGATCGAGATGTAATTACATTACCCTAACTTGTGGTTATGCACCTTTATCAGGGCTTAATGTATCACTATCGATCCCACATCTATGCAAAAAGCGACAGGACGTTACGTAGTGATAAACCAGGTGTATTCGAAAAACAGGAAACGTTTTATAATCTCACTAATAGCCATGCATTAATGCTGGAGCCTGACGCAACAGAGTTGTTAATTTCTTTGTGAGCTATAACTACCTGTAAGCGCCATTATCTCGCACTACAGGTTCAGGTTCTGAGGTCGACAGTTGGGCAAGACTCACTAGCTACGGCCATATGCATCAGATTTGACGTGTGCAGGATGTTCCAATCGAGTAATCCCATTAAAGACCATAATGACCGTCTGAGATATTTGTCATTCATCGACTTTAGAGTAATTACTCACTTTTATAAGGTTAGTACTGAGCAAAGGACTAAGAGGGTTAGTTTCTAGTGATGTATATTGGCTTTACCTTGGAGTGACTACTCTTAATGCATCGAGACGAGAAACTATTAGGTATTAATCCTTTTGTATCACCTTTACCTATACAATAGGACAAGACGGGTACTGACGTGCTAAATGGCTACCTTTGAAACTTACATCCTGCTACTGCAGCACTGATATAATAGCACCTGGCACGAGATGCTTCTTGTTAATCGTAGAGCAAAAGATATCCCGAATGACTCAGAACCTTCGTTCAGAATGGGGTGCATATTCTAGATGATATTATATCAGATATGGGGTACAGTAGGTGTATCAACCCTAGCGTGGGGGACCATAAACTTGTTGATGATAGAAAAGGATCTTGGGTTTAGGGGGTAACTTCTGAAGTTGTCAATGTTGGATATGGAAGGAGTGAACAGGTCAGAAGAGTATAAGAAAGATCGTTTGTATCCCTTATTAAGAGTCGTGATGAAGGGTGACCAGTGCATATAGCGAAAGTCGAAAGCAGCCCAGTAACACCTTGAATATGCCCGGCAAATTAGCTACCACAAATAATATTCTACGAGGCTATTTGGCGCCGTTTTAATGTCATGACGGTAATTCTAACGACAAAATGAGGAACTTGAACATCGACTAAAGCATTCTCCAAAGGTTCAAACCAGCCATATATAGGTCGATTGGGGCCTGGTTAAAGAACTATGTTTGGAATTCTGAGCAATGCCATTTTAGCACTGCTCCAGGACTACATATTAAGTCGATTTAATTCAACTAGAGTTCTATATTGCAAGGTTCTCGTCACAAGCTGATGCTAATCATGATCTCAACGCGAGATTAACACCGATACATACCCTGACATCGTCAATCAACAAGAGAAAGTCATGTTACTAGATTCTATTATGGAAGTTTCCAAATTTGGCGTTAGAAGGGATTCAACTAACCATAAAAGCAGAGAAACAGTTTAATATCTCTAGCGAATGTAATAGGTAACCTGTCTGGCAACCTCATCGATATTAGAACAGTACAAGGTCGCTGTCATGAGCTGATACACCTTGGCCTGTGTGTAAAAAGATTTGGCACTGGCAGATCACTGTCAAGAAGTGACAGATTTCTATAGTGAAATCCTGCTATTTAGAAATTCAGAAATTTATTGTTCGATTGTGAAATCCTCACGCGTCTAGCTCTTGTTTACATCAACATCATCATCTTCCGTCTACGTATTTTTATAGTGCATTAATCTCACAAATCTTTCTTTCCGTTAGTTATAATATATGCAACAATAATATGATTAACAGGCTAATATCTCTATTTAGATCTTATCACTATCACTATGGCCCCCGAACGCCGTCTTCAGGGATACAGCTTTGCGCAGATGCAGGCTCCCGCTGTCCCTCGCCGTACCATGCAAGCCCTTCGCCGGCTCAACGAGGCCAAAGAGGTCTACAATCGTCTGCGGGTCTCTCGAGATCCGTGCCAGGATTACCAACGCCTGGCTGTGTTGCGCGATCAGCGCGAGCGGGTTTTTGCCCTGATCCGCCAGTCCAACCTTCCGGTGGCCTGGGTCGCCGACCTTCGCCGGGTTTTTCTTCCCGCGGTGCTGGAGCAGATTCGTGCCCTGGGGGAGGAGATGGAGGATTGGGAGGAGGAGGTTGAGGAAGCTCGCCTCCTGGTTGAGGATTTGGAGGGTATGTGAGGAGCTTTTGTGTTTTGTTTTTGGGGTTCGCCAACTGCGCTCGGAGCGATGGCCAAGGTCCTGTCTTTTCTGAATGTTCAATCACCAATGCCAAAGAGCAAAGTGTTGCCAACGGCACGGATGACCTTCTCTGAACGTCAAATGAGGAGCAGAAATACCCACTCGGCAGAAACGATATATATATGGCTTTATCGTGATTGACAATGCAAATTGATATGTTTATGTATGTGCTGAAAACGGTGGTAACATCTTAAGGCTTAAGTAGTATCTGAGTGAAGACCATAATGATGTTTCAAGGTCTCGTAAAACTCATATAGAGCCTGCGACTTGCGTAACAAGATATCCCAATTGCTGATACATTTCAGAGGTAGTCCTATTAATGTAGCTTATTTAGCATTCTTATTCTCTACTTAGGTAATATATTCACTTACTGGTTGTTAGTTACATCTTGAACTCAACACTGTAGCTTATACCTGGCTTTCCTCTTTAGACAGATCCTCGATACCTTAACCCGAAAGGTAGTCAGCATTTACTTCCACGTTATCGAAGGAAATACGAAGCCTATTTACTAGAAATGGTTTTCAAGCATAGCACAGTCACTATCATGATCAAATTCAGGATCGTTGGTACAACTCCAAGGGCTTTTAATGTTGAGATATAGGTCTCAATAGGCTCTGGGTGAATGTCCACTTTTGCCTTTCAACATTTTGTTCATCCTCGTAACGTCCTACAATCGATAATCATATAATAGGTTCTAGGCAAAAAAAGCATTTTCTAAGAAGTGACAACCCGGCATGGAAAGTTCCCCTACCGTCCAATCTCCATTAATCGATCCATCGCCTTCTGTAGATCACCTCCATTATCCATCTTCATCATCAGGTTCAATATCTCAAAGTAGGAGACGATTGCTTCAAGATGCCCAGCTCGTGATACCATATAGAGAAGTTCGATCGACGAAAGTAATCTGATCACTTTCCCGGGTGCCCTGACGACTATGAGACTGGCGGCGACAAAGCCATCGAATCGATTGGGAAATAACCGGAACATGGGATAACAGTTGGTGACAATATCTGGAATGTAACAGGCACGTTGTGGAAGGGCAACAGGAATGGGCCTCTTATCAAAGGATTCTTCGTCCCTACCTCTGCCCTCACTGCAAGCATCCAAGCATCTAATGTCGACCGTTTTACTGCAAAGCCCTTCGAAGGAGCACCATCATTCTCTACCGCGCTGCCACCACTGCTTAGCTCACTTAACAGATATAGTTCCATAAATCATAAGGATGTCTCAGCGAGATGCACCTGGAAGCATCCCCCTCCAGCCATGGTAAACACCAAGTCATAGATGTTGAGTCCCGAGCCCTGAAGGTCGCATCCAATGTCTTCACTACAAGCGCACCGAAGTTACTTTGGAGAGCTTTGTTGAATCTATGAACAGAACCCTAGCTCCTGGTGTTTAGCTCAACGATGGTATTGTCAACGCTGATGTCTACTGTCTCCGCTGTGATACCGTTTGCTCAACGACTCTAGTGTTGCCGCGAGCCGCCTACGACCTATGCTGCAGACCAAATCTGTTGTGCTGTTCCCTGTCAATCATAGCAATGTTCACAGGGGCCTTAATATCTTGCAGGCTGGTCTTCTCAGCATCTGTTATTCTTTGGAGGGTCTCAGCGACAGTACTACTCGCCAAGTGCGAGGCCTCATCGTCGAAGCCACTGGCAACCAAGCCATAGAGCTCTGTCATTTAAATGTCAGTATCCTACCCTTGCTCATAACCAAGTGATGCTGATTTCCACTAGTGCCGCCAGCAGTTCAACATAAGCGATTGTGGTCTGCGCACCCTCTATAGATCTCGCTCAGATGTTGACGACTGGTGTGGATTTCGAGATGAAAGCCTCCGCTAGCAAAGACCTCATATTTGTCCATTTGGGAAAATGGAGTCTATCTACCTTATCCTCCGGCGGCGAATTAGCAGAGTATCACCAGTGAGCACCACCGATTAGGTCAGTGCATTCTCAAATGTACTTCTCGAGAGTACCGCCGGCGCCACTAAACGCTCCTCACCGTGGCTCTGGCCAAGCAGGCTGCTTAACAGGTTAGTGGTGTCAAGCGCAATGAGGTCCAGAGTTTGTCGGACGAGTGTGTTATGTCGGTTCTTAATTTGCGTTTCATAAAGCGCAAGTATAAGGGTTCTCAGGAGAGGATTGTGGAGCTGTCTAGTCAAATGGATTGTGTGGGATGTATCTGTTCGTTCATGTTTTTACTATGTCTGCACAGTTAAATTTCAGCCTATTGAAGATACCGCTGCCAGGTTCTCGTGCATTCACTGCCTAGGTAAGGTAGACGGTGGTATCGCTGACCACTGACCACCGTGGCCACCGTGGTCATGGTGGTCAGTGATCTCGACCACCGGTGGG
The DNA here is from genome assembly GCA_014898915.1 of Fusarium chlamydosporum. Classification (NCBI taxonomy): domain Eukaryota; kingdom Fungi; phylum Ascomycota; class Sordariomycetes; order Hypocreales; family Nectriaceae; genus Fusarium; species Fusarium chlamydosporum. The sequence continues at coordinate 110,584 of JAAVUD010000055.1, read as the reverse complement.
TCCCATGGTCGAACTCCTTCCTTATCACTCCCCAGACCGTGTGGGGTCAAGAAAATGGGAAATAACAAATGATTGAGCCTGGGCGGCTACAACCAATAAGGGTAGAGGAGAAAAGTGAAGAGAAATCAGAGACAATGAAACAGTGTCATGGGCCAATCAATTTAATTGTATAAAAGAACAGACGACCCAGCTGGAAAACACTGGTGACCCCAGCGAAGGCCAAGGCAAGGTAAAAGATAGAACGATACCTATTTCGACCATTAGAGATCTCTACAGATAGATTCCTGTCTCGTCGGGACAAGAAGGGCATGTTCGAGAAATGCACAGCTCGTTTGCCAACAACGTTAACCTAATGAACGTGGCCCCCAACACTGAAGGTGGAAACGAAGGAGGCGACAATGAAGGCATACTTGACAAAGGATACAAGGGAGAAGGCTTGCACAGCTCAATTGGGCGTAATAGAGCAACAATTTCTAGCTAATAACCACGACTCCGTCCTACACGACCCCCTTTCCCGTCAATGGCCTCGACACATAGTCTTCAGGATGGACGAACTCTTTCTTATGAACCGTTATTATTATTGACGTCGACGTCCCTTTATTCCTCGTGTTGGCCTTGGGGTTGTTAGTCGTCGCGGAGTTTCTAGCTATTCAATTCCTCACGTTCGCGGCAATGCCGCCATTGTCATTGGAGAACTCCACGAGAATTACGTTGGTGTCGAGGACAGTGCCAGCTGAGCTAAGTGATGATTTTTAATGAATGGTATGGCCACAACGGACATAAACGTGACCAACCTCCCTCTAGTATTTCTTTATCGACGATGGAGGACACGGTAGAGGTGGGACTTACCCGACACTAACGCGTTGGCCATAGCATCGGCACGGAAGTTAGAGCAGAATTAAGGAGAGAAAGAACCAAAGGAGATACTTCAGCTAGCACACAGGGCGGCCATGGCGGTCAAGGGCGGCTCGTGATACATATCGCTGACGGTGGCTTCGTTGGAGTGTAATACATGACGCTCGAGGATGTAGCGCCTTGACGAAATCTTTTGCGAGTGTATCGGTGCAGCCTGCTTAAAAATGGAGATGGCAATAGCTAACTATCAAAGTTGCGTCTCAAGTCTCAACAAGGGCTATGCTCGCGTTGCTTCGTATCCAAAAAGGTGAACATACCATACTCTGCTGAAGGGTCGCATGAAATACCGATGTTGCTGACGTTGAATTGGTGGAGCTGATGGCGCTGATTTGGAAGGTCCAACAAACACATGGGCGCACGTCGAACTGATGGACACATAAGGTTCCTGTCACCTTTGAATTCTTGTTTAGCAATGTTCTTTCTATGCGCGGCACAGTGAAGGGCGGATATGGAGTCTGGTGTAACCCACTTGGGCATATACGGGGAGGAACAGTTGCAAGCTCTTCAGCTGCGAACGAGAAATGAGGTTTGGGCTCCAGCACGGTCGTTCTAGCCTGTAAGGTGGTATTGTTGGCCTATCGCGCTCGGATGTCTCTTGACCGTCATGGTCACTTGATACATGGCCAGGTTCCTGTACCTAGGCGAGTTGGAGTCGTTGAAGCACTGCAGACGCTGGACTCGTACGTACTCAAAGCTCCTCGTGGAAGGCCATTCAACGGCTGGAAGAGATATCAACCAGATATGCGTTCTGCGAGCAGCTTCCGTGCTTAGAGGCGAGTGAGGTGTGACGTCTTGAGCACAACTCGTGGAAGTCCAATATATGTTGTTAAATTCTGATGTCGCATGGGGTTATTCGGGAAGGCGAATTAGCGCCGCACGCAATACGGCTCTTGGTCAAGAGATTGTTGAAAAGGTTATCGAAGTTCGAGAACCGTAATAATGGGTGCGATTATTGAGTTGTAGCGGCAGGCGGTATAAACAGGATGGATAGGTAATTGGCGGCCTCAGAGTTTATGAGAGCATATCGGATTGAGTAGAAGTGAGGTGATGCCTTAGACGCCGTTCGAATAGAAGGAAACAGGTTATTCACGGGTGCGGCCACGACCCTTCGGGATTCGATGAGCGTAATCGGTGCAAAGCGGACAATGATGAAGGTAGAAGGAAGTTTGGCGGCCTAGGGCTTGGGCTAACCTAAGAGATGTGCAAATTAATTAGCAGCCCGTTCGGAGATGGTCAGGTGCCAGGCAACAAGGCAAGACAACCCGCTGTAAGACGCGATGGAATCAAAAGCGGCGTCATTTCTATAATAACGATGACGCACTCGAAAAATAGGCGTGTCACTACAATCTGAAGCCTGATAAGGCTATAGTTGAAGGAACGCAATATCCTTTAAAATCTTTTCTTTCCAGTCGATACTACGTCAAAGTAATCGTTGCGAGGTTCAGGGTGGTTGGGGCATCATGATATGAAAGTGTCTGGGAGCAAGAGAAGAGAGTCAGCATAAGGGTTCGAGACAAGATCAGATAGACTAAGGTTCTCAACACGTGCCTGTTCAGGGATGTTCTGTTCACATTGGTCCTATCTCTATCGAGAATACCACAAGTGTTCCCCTACCTAGTAAGCACACAAATAGTCCGTCATGTAATGAAGAGACTTGTAGCCCAGCGTTGTCATCACAAAGAAACCGGAGTGGTGTGCGCTAGAATTTGGGTGGAAAAGGGCTGATGCAAAGTGAGCTTCTTGGACTTTCAACGAAACACATTACGACCGAAGATAACATGTTTTCTCGTCTGGGGAACGAATCATAAAAAGAGTGGAAACTGGCTAGGAAGCGATGCTAGAGAAATAAAGTCGTCTTCGGCACGGTTTTATGGTTTGTCCATCGGCAATGGACGCCACCTGAACAGAGCATAATTTTCCACGTTCCAGATGTGCGGCGATGTCATGCTTGAAACCTATAATACATTAAACCGTGAAGATGTCCTCTACCAGATAAGAGAGTTTTTAAGAAAGAATTAAGCTCAATCTCGGGTCATCATGACAAGTATAGTATAGAATATGGACACGCTCTAAATTGCTGCTACGCAGCAAAATACCCCGCCGACGCGCATGGACTTGGTGCCATTAAGTACACCAGACATCACGGCAGATACTGCCTTACTAACCTATTAGGGACATTTGTTATCTATCGGATCCCATATTGATTTGGGCTTCCAAGTGTGCCATGAAAGAAGCAAGACTCTATGTCTCCTTCCACCAATATTCCCTTGCAGTCTATCTTGCATATGGCACGTCGAGCTTCCCAGCATTAATGCCGTTACCATAGTATTTTCGGAAGGCATCTCCATTGCCCTAAGGCCGTGACCACTGATATGATATGGTAATGCTGAAATGTAATACAACGCAGTTGGCAGGATGGCAGTCATCCTGTTGCTCCCAGGGGTGTAGACCTAACGCGTTCAGCTACGCCGAGCTTTATTGGGAGCTTGTTGATTCCCTCAATGACAGAGAGAGCCTTGGCAACCGGACCATTAATTGGGATAGATTTCTCTCTTTTAACCTTGCAGTTCGAGGCTCAGCAGACTAATTCTAATGCTAATCATTTGTCATATTGCATATCTCGATACCCCTGTGAGGGGGAAAAGGTCGAGGATTGCTCCTTGGATATCTACTGACATTTCTCGGTTAAAATACTTCTATTCAGCCTGCATCCTCATTCAGTCAGGACTACATACCCATTCACAAGTTCGCGACAAACAAGACAATATATCAGTTTGATGAGTTATCAATGAACTTTATTCTGAAACGCATAGAAGGACTAACTATTTCGAAACACATATCTCTGTTTTGTCATTTTCCTGAGTCCGTGTTGGCAGAGCTCATCATACTCTATGACAAGCTGAATAACTACCACAGGGTGCGTATACACTGGCACAAATGATATCCATTCACATGAGCATCGAGCGCGTACAAGACAGGCATCATGGACTCAGATTGGGCGATATGACGATAAAAGGTTCAATGTGATTATGACTACCCAGTGGTCTGCCGGGTTTCCTATCATCAAGAATTTCCTCATAACATCGCGTCGCAATAGACTCTACGAACACCGACTCAGGAAACCCCACCAAAACGACATTTAAATTTGGTGAGTGAGGGTGTTTCTAAATGCATCTGAGCAATTAGCTTAGAGAGAAATGCGGATATTCTTCTTTTCACTGTTGTGGCCAATTCCATGATTGCATTATATGACATGTCTTAGATCCCCTGCACCTCGGTATCAGTAACAATGCATCGTATTGGAACGTCAATTACAGGCCACCTATGCAGCTAAGTTTATCAAATGTCGAGCCCCCCACTCTTCGAATTTATGTCTAAGTACCAAAATCAATATGTGTCATTCATTCTACTACTGTGAAGCGTTCCCTGACTGCTTCTGGGGAGCTTTAAGTGTCCCCAACAAAGACTCAGGATATGCTATTGACTCGTCATCTGTTCTCACTGTTCATTTCTTTCTTTGTTTCTTTCGTAGTCTCCAGATCTTCGGCTTGGCTTTCGTCCTTTTTAGCCTTTGGGCCTTGTTAAAGAATGCCCCTTGTCGCATCACATCACATCACATCATATAATAGTACAATGGCCGAACGAGGAATCCCTACGCTGTACAGCGCGGCGCCATCGAGCGCCCAAACCATCTACCAGTTGTCCGGAGAGTGGCCTCACAAGTTGATTGGGGATCAAGTCCCCCGAATTTGGTCCAAGAACCTTCTGGAGAATCATGCTAGGTACTCAAACTCGATCAAAGCCTAGCAATATACAGGTTCGCCAAATGTATCACGAGTGCCAGCGCCTCCACCACGATTTCGGTCGACGACCTTCTCGCTTGGCTTCTCAACCGGGCTGCCGAAAAGGGTGGCCTCAGCACTTCTGTCTGTGTTGATGCGGACAACTGGCGCAATGGCACTAATGGGGCCCGACGTTCTGCTCGTGGTTCAGCCAAGTGTAAGAAAGCCTGTCCAGTGTTGAATGAAAAACATATCTCGTAGCAAACATTATGTAAGATTTACTAATTCGAGGACCTTTAGTAAAGATTAAGATTGTATTCCCGGACCTTAGTCCGGATATGGGTCTTTGTCCCAATCCAATAGCGGTGTAAGTACATCTAAGTCAACACCACTATCAACAGGTTTCTGACACCGCGTAGTCCCGAGAAGAGAGGATTCGTGCTCAGCATGTTGCCGTGCTCGAGACTCGAGCTGCTGAGGCTGATAAGGCTGAAGCCACAGCGGCTCAGCAGCTTGAAAGGATCAAGGAAGAAGTTGCCACGTATCTGGACAAGAACTACCAGCCCAAGGTACACAATTAGACGCGCCGATACCAACTCGCATGAGCCAAGATGGTCCAACACCTTCGCTACAAGAGGGCTATCACTTCCGTGGCTCGAGAAGATGAACCGGTCCCTGACTATGTTACAGTCACGCTGAACAGCCTTTAAGCAGCATGTCGGGTGGATGGCTACGCGTTTAGGGAGGCGAAGGAAAACCTGGCCGTCGCCCAGACTGAATCTGACAAGATAAAGAGGAGGCTTGATCGTCGGGTGGCAGCCAGGGAGGCTGACCACAAGTACAAGTCAGACTTGTACAAGGAGCGTCTTGGCTTCTTGACCATGGTGAAGGGTGGTGAGGTTGTGATTTCCCGACTTGAGGCCGAACAGTACGATTCCATCATGGCGGCGCTACAGTAGGGGGGATTGTCTTCCGTGGCGTTGCTTGTCTGTCAAGATAGCCAGCTAATATACTGTGTTTTGCTTTGAAAGGACAATTTTCTGCCTCCCGCTGTGATCATAAAGTTGGTGCTGTCGTTATGTCCGCGTAGAGAGAAACTCATTTGTAGTGGTGAAGGAAAATAGGTAGGTCAAATAGATGAGATCGCTGTTGTCATGATGGTAGAAACTCAGAAACGAAAGAGTGATAATCACACTCATGGACCGTAGGTGAACGTGATTGGCTTGGCAAGGTCATAGGTAGTATCAAGGGCCTGGAGAGCTACTACTTTCCTCGAACAAGATATAAACAGACTTTAGAATCCCAATATTATTTCACGTCACTTTCTGCTAAGCCCAGAAGAGGGACAATCGGCGAGGACCACACTGAGACAGCCTCACCATACACAAGCTCCATAGCTATATCTTTGAATCTATACTGCTAGTCTTGACCCACCGCCCTGTTCCATTCCATCCTTTTGCTGACTTTTGTGGTGTCTTGTGTCGAAGATTGGGCTAGCTGCGGGATCACGGAACTAGATTCACTGCCAAATTTAAGTTGTCAAGTGGCCCGAGAACTTGTCAGCCGGAGTACGACGACCGCCATTTCGGATTTCACGACAGTCCCGAAAACATCAGTACTCTAATTGTAGAATAAGCTTAAAGGTTTGGTTAATCTTTATAAGAAAATACAGTTTTAACACAATACCGACCTGATAACATCAGGTCGCACAACATCAATACTCGAGATGATCTGTCGAAGTCCCATTGGTGAAATATTCTTATGTCGTACTCATAACAACATCGCCCATCAACATCTGATGAACAAGGCGAACGAGAAAGAATTATGAATCATTTCGAGCAGGAATACGAATTTCGCAGACATATTCCAGCATATCAGCAACAGAGATACGCGAGGTCTCAGTGTTCAAGGTGTAAAGGCCCTGATGATGCAGCCGATTGGGGTTATAAACGAGCTGAAAAACCAAAACCTAACATGATGGTATAACCGACCCAGAAATCACCCGAGGACAACAAACGAACAACCCCGAACAGGAAGGATTACCTCTGCTGGTCTATCCTTGGTTCGCCTCCCAGAAAGCCTCCCAAGCCTCCCAGAGCTCTTCATCCTCTGTTTCGAGCTCATCCTCCACCTTGGCGGTAGCGAAGCGTGGGACAGGGGCAGAAGCCGAGGGAGCTGACATTGCGGCAAACCCGACTGGACCTAGGTTTCTCGTACGTCTCGAATTTTCCTAGCATCGAGAGTACTTGGAGATTTTCTTGGCCATGATTATGATTTGATAGTCCTACGACAAATTAGCGGTTGTGCTGGGTTCGAGTTGATTATACCAACGTACGGCGCGGGTAGACAGATGTTTGTTGTGATAGAAATAAGTAGAGGGTTAAGAGATAGGGTGGATGTTTAGAATACGCAAGACTAAATAGAGCCAAGGTTGCATGATCCATATTACCATAGCAACTGGAGTTTATACCTAGCTAGTAGTACGGGTGGTGCTGTGCAGTCCCTGTCCATTATTGCCAATTCTGCCGGCTATCATCAGTGGCAGGATATTTTGAGAGCATTTGGAACTATTATATGATTATTGTTTCAATTATAGCATAAGAGACACTAAATACCGCTTTACTGACGAAGAATATATTCGCCCCACAAGCATACACTGAAAGATTGTCAAAGCTGCCTTCATGCCTCTACTGCAGTAACCGGCGTCTCATTTTTCAAACACGAAAGCTGAGCTAACAATCTGGGTTCTTGTCGCCAGATGAACCAAGAGAATGGGATGTCTATGTGTTTAGCCAAGCTTGGAGACGTGGTGTTATCGGGCACGATATAGTGGTGATAGGTGGGAAACAAAGGATGCCCCGAGGGCTCAGTGGTGTAGTCAGATCTTGATTAAATAAAGGGGACTTTCCTTTGTGGCAGCTACATCGATGGGCTGACAATAGCGGCAATGATTCCAACTGTTTCAAAGATCTTTATCATGCTAGATGGATTGTTAAGCGATAGGATACGCTGTTTCGTAAAATCAGAGTTCGAGGTAGCAATTTCATGTGGTTTATGACGGCTGATTCTATTTTTGTCTAATATGGTACAGTCCCCGCATAGGTAGTTTCCAACATCGAGTAAACATCAAAGGAAGAGAACATCTCTTCGCTTTTATATTTTATCTATCCACTCTCGTCACTTTTGGGCACCATTTTAACAAGCACCAGTCCGATAACTCTTGTGCAAAGCTACCCATTCCACAAACATCCCTGAATGTCAGGCTCACGACCTACTAACCTTGTATAATCACAAGACGCTTCTTGAATAGGTTATTGCTCTCCGCAACCCATTCGAAGAGTCTCACAAACGCGATGAGTAAATTATGAGATAAATACGCCATTGAAAGTCTCACACATAGCGATACGAACCGAACGGGATAGTGAAGTCCGTTCACCGCCCTCCGGGGTTATCATTCTGTACGCATTCGGATATTACAGAGGTAACTGTGCGAAAAAAATGGAGTACTATACCTGCACTGATCTCCCGACGCGAGATATATCGTAGCCCTGATCCTAGACGCAAGAGCGACGACGCCAATATCAATAATACCTACGACAAAGAAACTCAAACCTCATCTATTGAGGCTATTTCTACGCCCCCGAGCAAGCTTCTGGCCACTTCCTCGCCTCCGGTTGATACTCCGGTGATCGAGTGTTGATGTGAAAGCGTCTGCTCGAACAAAGCCTTCGCTTGTCCCTTATGCAAAGAAATTGCAACAGCACTTCTACCATCCCATCTTTGGAAAATCGATTTAGCCTTCCCGCCTCATTAGCGCCAACGAGATTTACTGGGCATTGGGCATCACATAATCACCCAGTTGACTCGGAGCTGGCTCATCAAGTTCTACCTCGAGTCTCATCGTAATTATTCTTTGTTTGTTTCCTCATAAACAGCATCACACAACCATTCCTGCCCAGTAATCCAGAATATCTTTTTAACCATCACTATATCGAGAGCGCCTTATGATTGCAAGGCATTTAGGTAGACCTAAAGAGTAATTTGTTCCATATAGAAACCCACGGTGGCAGATGAGCAGTGGCTCACCGAGGAGGTTGATTATGATGGTTATTGGAACAAGATGACAATCTCGATTGGCCGTGACAGTGAGTGATCAAGTAGCTCCAATAGCGATTAATCTCAGTCCCCTCAAAAATTTTACGACACTCTCAACCTACCCTACAGCTACTATGCAAAAAAACAAAAAAACTGGTTTTATACCATGGTTAAAAGGTGGGTGCCTGAGGCCCCACTTTTCATGTCTTCAAGCTGCCCACTGCCGCTAGCCTAGGTAGCTTCCTCACAGAATACACACACATCTCATCCCTCTTTCACCTCCACAACAACAATAACGACTTGATACCATCAGTTCTGCACACTTGCGCATAGATGGCCCTACAGCAGAGCGCTTCTGCATTTCTTAGTCATTCGCAATGAATCCCACACACCTATCGAGCCATATCCCAAACTCACTAACTTCACAATCATTCATCAGTCACAACCAAACCTTACACATCAGAAGAGGTTGCTCTGTGAGGGTGATCACATGGAGCTATGCGAGGCCGCTTTTGATGCTCGGTCAACCGAACTGATGGCCCTTCTCGACCCCTGCCGATATCATTTAATTGATACCAACGACTGTCAAGGGCACCACATGACCGGCGCAGACTCCTATACAACAAGCATTCTCCTACCTCGAAATCGTTGCATTCAAATGAATTGCCTTCTTTGTCACGTTGTCGCTCGATCCGTCATCGCTGCTCAAGTCAACACCTCATGCACAATTACTGTGATAAAGTAAAGTTCCGAGACAGAAGGGGCTACGCGCTCTGGTATGTTGGCTTCCTATGGTGTCAAGTCATCTAATCACACGTATTCATAGCTGCGTCATCGTGAGCGATATGGATGATGACGCCAAACCACCGTTCGAGATACCTTGTAGGGAGCTCATCATGTTGTGCTTCCCTGATTCTCTCACATCTGGAAATATCCCACTGAATCAGCGAGAAAACGCACAATCCGAAGTTCGAGGACCGACTTACGCGCCCCTCTCCTGGGGTCGACTTTGACATCGTCGTAAACGACTACACCGGCGAACTTGCTTCCTTTTCTTCTGAACGATTCTATATTCGACTGAAACCGGTTTGGAGGAAGTAAAATTTCGCCAGGGTGTGTACCTTCGATGACAACTGTGTTTTGTATAAAGGCTAACTAAAGCTCGAATCTTTATTCTTTCATTAGTACCCTTGATGGCGCTGATGAACAGCCATTGTGATAATTTCGGTTTACTATATTGCGATTTCTATCCTCGGAACTATCAGCCTCTGTTCCCGCCGCCCTCCCTCCCAACTTCATTCAAGCCCACTTTAGAAGGTCAATTATCACACTCGCTTGGACTCAGGTCGGCATCACTCGACGTGAGAGCTGTGCCATCGCAGTATATCCTGTATCATCGTCCCAGTCTTGTGATGACTAGTCTCTTAGCGACAAGGCGGCGGGCACATAGGTCATAGGCGGTATTCGCGGACTGTATCATCGATCAAGAGTGATGAGGATCTCCAACCTTCATGCCGGGAAACTGCCAAAGGAAGTTCTTTCGTTCGACCGACGTCATCGAGTGTCCAGGACGTCGCAGCTCTTGTACACGCCCCTCCGACCATCATCTGACCATGCAGCAACGGGGAGCTTGTCGCTTCATCATGAGCATGAAAGCCAGCGGCCTCATGATGTTGTCTGACATCTTCATGTCACCTAACCTGTATTTATCTCTCCCACTCGAACTCCAGCATGTTTTTTGTCAACTGACACCCAGCGCCCGTCACCGCTTCATCGGACACCAAGCTTTGGCTCTGGGAATCAGCTTGATTGGTGATGACGTGATTCTTGAATACAATTGAAGTTTACGCCGAAATTGCCTGGCAAAGTATGTTTTCTTACTTTCTTATAGGGAGATAAGGTAGGTTATTGATCCTCATTGTTAGCAGTGGCATGACTGGAACATTGCAAGGCCAGACTGTCCAAACTTCACTTAGTACACGATGTCAGCTTTTGCCACCCCAGACATCTCTTCAATGCCCTCCCTCGAATACCCAGTGCCGATGATTTGCTGCTGTTACTCTCGAGACAAAGAGGGCCATTTGCCGACTTTAACACTTCTTAACACTTTAGAGATTTAGGCATGCAAGCGTCGCTGCGCTCGTTGTTCTCAGCAAGGTCTCCGACGACTCTTTGGAGATCCGCCAAATGCTAGTCGTCAGTGTTGATTGCGCTATCGTTTACTCGAGAGAATCGATTGCGAAGACGATCTCCCGTCTTGAATAGCAACGCTGTCGACCCTTCGGCCCACGCACATCCTGATACAGTCAGCCTCAGGTAGTTATCCTAGAGGTCCTGAGTCTGACAGACCCATGGCTGCGCTCGAGGGCTCCTAATGCGCTCTGAGTCAGGATCCTCTACACAGACGCCACGGTCGCCTCGCCACCAGGTTCAAAAGCAAAGCTGATGCGCGGCGATATTATCATGGCCGAAAATACTGCCATCAACAGACAAGCGAGCATCACAAGGAAAGACGGCAACCGGTGGATATCACGGCGATTGAGAGGTTCGAGAACCTTGATTTAATCTTGATGTTAACCCTGATCTCATGGCGCAACCATGGTTTACATTTTCCTTCTCTGTAACCTTTGCACCTCCCACCATATCTCGGAGCCTCAACTAACGGCCTTAGCATTAGGTGAAGCCCGGAACAGAATCGATGATACTCGAAAATGGTTTTGATCCCACAGCAACTCAAGAGGTCCACGTCCCAAGAGCATGCGAAACGAATCTCGACCTGAGAGCCCCTTTGACTCTGCCTCTCCAAAGCTAGGCTCTGGCGGCCGCTATAAGCGGAACGTTTGTGCTGATGTTATTGCGAAAATACCAGGGTTATGGTGCTGGACGCGACGTGGAAGGCGATCAGGAGTCATATGTAGGATCTCGAACGCCGTAGCTGTTCGAGGCTTCAACATTCCCAAAGCATGGGAGATGACCCTTCACTTAGGGAACGCTTGTGCTCTGCGTCTCCAAAGCAACCGTATACATCGCACGGCCTTTTCTATATGCAGACTCTTCACTGTTTCCATAGTTGAACACTGTTTCCATAGTTCAACTCCTCTTTGCGAGACAAATCACGTGTCCTAGCATAAGTATCATAACCAACCGCGCAACATGCGCAGATCGGCCGTTACATAGTTCGGGGCATGGGCCACATGTTCCGATTGTTTTGGGCTGTAGGTGGCCTTGTACCTGTCGATAATGAGATCACAATAAACAATGTACTGATTGAGATTGATTGTGCTGTTATGTCTCTCAAGGCCAGATTTCTACCCTCCCCGGATTATTTCAGGAGACCCTTCTTTAACCTTACCCTCTGTGGTCAATCGGAGCCACCATCAGCATTTAATCACTTGTTATACAATCGGACGGTAAACAGGTTGAAGCCATCAGCTTCAACGGCTGCAACGTCCAGATCCTTTGATTTCTATTACTTCGACCATCATCTGCTTTTCTATTGCTGGCAAAACGCACATTTGTCTGTAGCCATACCTCTTTGCCCCCCACCCACGACAATACTTCTTAAAGTCTTCAATTCGACATCATTTTATGAACGTGGTCACTCGTTCGCAGTAAGGTCCTAGCGGCGTAGGAGGTAGTGGCGAAAATTACATATGTTGACGTTCAACATACATCGGGTACCCTCTTCGCCGTTGGGCTCTTGGGGCCTATAGACATCAATGTTGTCTTATATCGCTCTCCAACTGGCTCCGAAATCGGCTGCATCGTGTGTTCCATAACTCCAACCTCCAGGCAATTTATGAATGGCTGACCATAACTTCCTGTCGAATTACTCGACAAGACCTGTCCAGCCTGGGGTACCTGACTCGTATGTGCCCAGCTTCCCCCTCCTGCATGCGAAGCCTTGTGCTGCCTTTGATACCTGCTCTGGTTAGGACCTAATAATCCCCTATCTCGGACGGCCTCAAACCACGTCCATCTTCCACGTAACTAAAGTCACCGAATAAAAGAAGAAGCTGTGATATCATAGATTGACTGCAACCTGAAAAAGGCACTGTACATCGTCAAGCGTGGGGTAAATATTAACTATCTAATCAATCACACCGATGTACCTCTCTATCGAGCTTATAGAGTGAGTTGATTTGATATCATTAAATTCCTTGCTGAGGATGGAGCAGATTTGAAAACAACCTGTGACCTTTCGGGTACGCCCTCAAGGGCATTGTTCCTGTTTAAAAGCATAGATGGGTGCAATGGGTATGAGGGTATAGCCTGCTACTTTCTCTTAGCGGAGAGTCAGACACAGGCTGGTGCGACAACCAGGGCTGGTGCGTTTGGATCTTCCTTTAATGCAGAAGCCTTCGCAGGTATACCTTGTGTTAACGTCAAAGACAACATGGATCGTATGCCGATACTTATCCTGGCTCGAGGTGGTGACATAAACTCCAAATATAGTCAAGGACACAGACCTGTGTAGTAAGCTGCTCAAACAGGGAAGTACCAAGTTGGCAGAAAGATCCTTTCGCTTATGGACGACAAGCTTGATATTGACATCCCAGATTTCGGCGGTTGAACACCGCTTTGCTGGGCTCCTTGCTACGCCTTACCATTACTCGAACAATGTGGGAGAAGCATCGAAGCCTGCTGATGTCAGTAAGCTTCTCCTTAAGCATAGGGCGAAAAGGAACACAATTGTGAAGTATGGAAAGGAGACATAGGTCCCCTTGATATTGCTCACTACTACAGGTGCGACTGAGAGATTATCTCTAAGAGTAAAAAAAAAAAAAAGAAAAGAAAAGAAAAGAAAAGAAAAAAGGCATTGGAACAGGTGGGGACATTGACAGGAAGGCAGGTGATAAGGAAGTAGAAGAAGCGAAGGTACGCATATGATTTTGAGAACATTGAAACGTATAGTTAAAGGCTTGGCCTTGAAAGACTTTTTCCCGCCCCCTTCAGGGTTATGGAGATATCGGATGAGCTGAAAATCTAGCTTGCCTAAGTAATCATATCATCTGCATGCCCCTGCACTGTATAAATATTTAAAAAAAAAAAAACCCCCAGCTCAAGACGTACAAAGCTAATAAATTCTTATACGTCTTGGATTGGAAATCATACCAAGCTCGGCTGATCTTATAAGAGACAATGCTTCATGCCGTAAGTTAAAACTGGGCTCATCAGGGAAGAACAACGTTGATGAATCCTCTTCCCAACCTGCTTGGTTACCTTGATGGTGGATGTGGAGTTTTCGATATTCGATCTGGCATGCGCCAACACGACGAAAAGCCATAGATGTGCCGCCTGGAGCCTCGACATCAGTGACTACAATACACTGCATATGCTCGTCTGTCGCGAATAGAGGAACGAGAGCAATTCCGGACTTTTCCAACTGAATAATCTGTTCTTTTGTACCCTCCAAATCGAGATGAGTCTCAGTAAAAGCCCAGCCCTCTTTTAATATGAAACCGTCAACTGTAAATTCTGAAATAGCATTGCCATCCCATTGTATGGAGGTAACAGGCAATAAAATTCCTTGGAGTAGTATGGATCCACTGGCTGTGATTGCGGAACTGCCGTTAGTATTAGAATCTGGGAATTCCAGTATACGGGCAAAGTGCTTGCGAGCCTTCTGGGCATGCGGAAATAGGATTTCGCCATTGACAGACAGCCAAGACCAGCTAGGTGCTCGGCCTGATGAAAGTTCGAGCGGTTTCTTAGTGGCATCATAACGGGTTCTAGTCCAAGGAAGTTGGTAAATGAACACACTCTTCCAGAGCCCGACAAGATAAGTGTCATTCCATCGGCCCTCTATCGCTTTGGCCACGCCAGCAAAAGCAATTAGCTTGTCATTGGTGAATGTAAGATCTGTTTGAGAATATCTATGAACAGTCTCATCCCAAAACTGACAGAAGTTGATGAGTTTATCGTTGGTGGCAACTTGCGCTGACAGAAGTTCGTCAATAACAGCGCTTCTTGATAACTGCAGAAAACCTGGAGGCAATCGCCTTGGGAACATCTCGAGTGCGCTGAGTTCATTACACTCCCACCCGATCTGTCGCTCAGCGAAGTGTAAGATTCTCGGAGAAAGAAAGCGCTCCTGGAATACCCAGCCTCTACTCTGTAAGGGAGCTCGTTCAATATCGTCATCCCAGAGATCGTTGTCTACGACCCAGGTCTTCAGAGTTCGCCGTTGAACTCCCTCGGTCTTTGATTTAGGGTTGCCGACCTTGAAAACCCTGCAAATCTTCCGGTATGGTAGTCGAAGCAACGCAGGTTCAAATGGATGACGCGATTGATCAAAAAGGGAGCGTGTATCGTTATCAGCCAAGGTAGCGGACACGTTCAGGAATGAATGAGAATAAACCTTAGCCATCAAAGGGGCTTCCACCTGCCAATCTGCCTTGTCTTGATCCTGCTTGATGCATAAAGAATCTATCCACAAATATTTCACCCCTGCCAGCCGAGCAATTTGCATAGTCTCTTTGAAAGCCACAGGCAGGCCATTGACATCAATACCATTTTTGAAACTCTCTAGAGTGTTTGAAGTCAACTTTATATAAGCTGAGTTACCCCATCTGTGGCTGAGAGTCATGTATGGGCCTTGCATATCATTTGAGGCTGAAATGATAAGTCGTACATCGCTGTGCCTCGGCCCTAGGAGCAAAAGGCGCGTCGGATACCAGGAGCCTTGTTGGTTTCGTGTAGCCGCACATCCCGCGTGTGACTGCAGACACTGATTGAGCCAGGCACCAACGAGCCGAGTTCGAGAAGAAGGATATTCTATTTGAGGTCCCAGAGACGCGTAAAATTGATATTCTGACTGGTCAGCATCCATACCAAAATATCACGAGTCTCCTCATACCTTGATCTGATAATAGTCTTATATTCACTACCAGCTCGGCGTCTTCTTGATTCGAAAACCCTAGCGGCTGAACCGTAACACATAACGATACGATAGCCCAGTTGTCTCCGACAGTGATCGATGTTGGTGTGGTCATTTGTGGAATGATTTTGTCGGGAATGGTTATCTGCGATTCCAAGCGAAAAACGCTATGTAGCGGTCCCGAATTCCATGCATGAAGAGTCTCTGGATAATGATCTTCAAGCCAAATCGAGTACTTTCGGCAGATCCAGCACGATTGACGGGTGTCTTGATTGTGAGGCGCATGAGTAACATTGAAACCTCTATTGGGAAGCCTTGATGATTGAAAGTAAACATTGCGTAGCGCTTGAGTGCAAGTATCGCAGACTCCCATTGCCGAAGTGGTACACTTGTAGAAAAGGCTTTTAGTGAATAGACCAAACTTGGATGTGAATTGATGTAAAAAAAAGAGATACAAAATCTTTATAAACTCAGATTTCCAAGGTCGGCGACGGTACTTAGCGTTATTATGCCTTGGCAAGTGCCTCGTCGGCTGCGCCTTGAAGAGTGATATGATTTATTCCTGCCTTAGCCTTGCTTGCGGGGAAATCAATCATAATTACATATGCAGCTGTTTCTTATTGGATACAATTCGTGCTGAGACTGTTCCAACTGGGATCCCCTGTTTATTCATCGCACAGCTGCCTAAATTCGTAGGTTGCGCTGTTGGTTCCATTGCACTTTTCTGATAACGCAGTTGCCGACTCGCTCTGCTAGGTGTTGGTTACCACCCCGGTTAATTACAATACATGGGTTACTGTTGGGTAGCATTCTAATCAACGGGAACGGTGAACGCCCAAGTTACCTTCGGGACATCGAGAGCCGGACATTCTATCTAGCATCATGGCGGGTTATAATCATATCCTAGTCAAAAAACACACAATCTATTTTATTTACTGTTCATGTTATTGCCAATTGTCAAGACATGTGTATTATCAAGGTCCATTTCTTTTTGTGGATATGGTGTGCCCAGTTGTTCAGCCATTTACTGCTTTACTCCCGCTAAGCCTAATGTATAGACAAACTCTAGCTTAGTTGGATGGACATTTACAACGTCTGTTAAAATGATGGCTTTTATGCTGTAGTGCCTTTTTATGGTTGACAGTCCTTGGTCTGTAGGTTGTTAGTTTGTACCCGTCTTGGTTATAGAAGAAAAAAAGCTCCCCGAAGGGCTGGGTTACCCATAACTGCTCCGAAGACTATGAATGGATTATTATCAACCCCTCCACCCAGAGGATCAGATAAGTCAAAGTAGCTAAATCTGCTCTCGAGGTCGTTCTTCTTAACACAACCGAGCAGACGCTCTTGAACCACGGCTTATTCTGCCTTGCAGTGCCTCAACAGAAAGAAGAAACCACTTTTCCTAGTAGGCTCTAGATGGTCTGACAGGGCAAAAAGTATCACACTGTTGGATCTAGAGATAAGTTTGTTACCTTTATTATTCTATATGTCTAAGTCAATGTTTTCTAGAATTGTCGACAACTTCTCACATATTCTCTCACGTGCATTTGCCCTATCTCCATCCTCATCCAGATGCTGTAGCAATCGTCCAGGTACAACACAGTGATACTTATTATCTTCGGCCCCTTTAGCCATATAGCTAAACACTGCAGACATTCCATCAACGCTTTGCAGGTTATCAACACACCTGATTCGGCTTGTTCTGCGATTTTGACGCGAAAAGTCAAGTATTCGACCCGCCAAGCCAGCAGCAATGGAAGTTGCAACAGAAGTACCTGTCACGCGCTCTTCTGTAGACGGTGGGATCATCACTCCTTCACCCAAGATGGCAAAGTTCTTTGTTTTTGTAGTTTGTGGTGCTGGATTGATTGAAGCAGAGACCTTGGCCCGGCCATCTGTGCAGTACACGCAGATTACGTCTTGCATCCGCGCTGGAAAAGTAACCTGCCGAATATTTCCGTAGTTGGATGCGGCAGCGAATACTAATATGCCGTCACTTGTAACCTTTTTGATCGCTTTGCGCATTGTATAGTGCTCCTTTTCGAAGCCTGATGCGATACTAATGATATCGACTTTCCAAACTTGTTGGGCGTGGTTTATAGCCTGTGTTGCTTTTAGCGTGCTGGTTCCTTGTTTGACAAGATAACGTACCTTTAGCATCAGGTCCTGTGTGTCGTTGTTCGCTTGGTTATTCTTAAACACCCTCGCAACGTAGACCTCAGCTTCTGCATAGACCTTGAAGATCAATTTGACGGAGTTGGTGCCATGCCCAGTTTTGTCCTGTTTCACCGCGTCATTACCATCAACAAAGTCCCTGTACCCAGCAACATGTGCGGTATAAGGATCTTGTGGGTTGATACCAGTGTCTAACACTGCTATACGAACTCTTCGATACGTATCATCCAAGTCATGGGGCATGTTGTAGAGAACGCTGTTGAGTTTATCGAGTTCGTCGAACCAGTCTTCAGCTGATGCCTGACCAATGCTGAGCGCCTTAGCTTATCGTGACAGCACTGGATACCTGTGGACTTACCAACTGGCAACAGAGCCATTTGCATGAGCTTGCTTAGTATAAAAGCTTCGATTGAGGTCTGGAGGGCCACTGAATATTCGCCAATTAACCCAGATCCTCCATGATAGAATGCGATTCACGTACTTGGAGAGAGGCGAGCACTTCTCTTTTTGTATCACATCAACATCTGCTGGATGCGAATCGCTTCTCACCTGAAGCTTCTTCGGTATCTGTAGCTGGATAGTAGGACGAAGCTCGATAGTCTCTGGCTGTCCATACAGGCCAATAAGAATATGCAAATTTTCCACAACTTGTTCCCGTAGAACCGTGCGAAGATCTTCCACATTATGGCGATGAGATGTAAACTTGGTCGGTCTCAAACAGTCCCCTATAGCGGCCTTCAATAGCAGGAACGTATCTTCTAATCTGTCGGGGTCATCGTATAGTTGGAGAGCGACATGTAGGTCTGCATCAGCATTGAGCTCCCCGTTGGTGTAATTTTGTGGTCCGAAGTAGTCGTGGATAACTGCGCCGAGTTCAATCTCTAGCAATATGATACCGAGAGCTTTAATTATGGGAAACTTGTGTGGTCGAAACGTTGAGTCGTCTCTGTTTGGGTCCGCTTGGAAATGTGATGATATAAAGGGCTCATTAAGATAGATGCCGGCATTTGCGCCATGATGTCGATGTTCATACATAAAGTGTACGCTCTCAGCAGTCCATTCTCTTTGCGTCCAATCTGTGTTGTAGAACTGCCATATTGACCTAGCAAGCATATAAGATAGAAGTAACTTCATTTTCTTGGATATCTTGTGGTTCTTCAGAATGGTGCAGAGAGACACAGAGGGTAAGTCTGGTACCCATGTCCTTGCACCTTCGCACCACTCATTGAAGTAGAGTTGACGGTCTGATATACTGAGAGACAGCTGATACTGCTCCTTTGTGCTGATCTTATCACAGAAATTCGTGATATGCACCGGAGCATCTTGAGGAGGTGATATGTCATGCTCCTGAATATCATTGAACTTTGCCAGCCTTGCTCGTGTCAGTAAATCGACCAAAGGTGGAACCAAAATGAGAGACAGATACCTTCTGTTTACCCTTATACGTGTCTCCCTCCATCTGAGAGCCTCGGTGCGAGATTCGTGATGCGGGTGGGCAAGAAACATCAGATCGAAAGTAGGCGAGTCATTCCCATAGCTGCTTTCAAGCGCCAATCGAAGTTTTCCAGATAAAGCCTTTCTTTCGTTCCCAGAAGTGCAGTAGATATACCTCATAAGAACTCCGTACAACGTCCGGAGAGAGCCAGTCAAGTCATCGCCCATCCAGACCTCTTCCTTCATCTTAGGTACTACAGGCTCCTCAGTAGTAGACAGGGGCTTATCAAAAGCTTTGAGGATTCTGAGCAGGTCCTTCTGCCGCTTGATTGCCTCGGGGCTTTGGCTCGGGCCAAATCTACGGATGGCTGCGACTGCATTCTTTCGGTTATTTTGCCGGAGTTGGCAAAGTCCAGGAAATCGGTCCTCAAGTTTCTCGGTTTTTTTCTTAAACCTGGCCGGATATATTTCACAGTCAGAACTGCTTGCTTTAGGCTGCGTGGAAGTTTAGTAAAAGCATATTCCATATACGGCCTACTTTGGTTGCCATACCTTGCATAGCTTTTCGAGGTTACTAAGTAGTTTCGGTAGACGCGCTTTCAATCTTGCATCGACTGGTTCATTGCCTCGTAGTTGTTGGTTGATTATAGAAAGAGTCGCAGCCAGAGCCGAACAGAATTGATAGTTACCGCCAGCTCCCACGCCTTGTGCTATTGTAGAAAGTCGTTCGGTAACATCAATGGCAAATTCGAGTATGGGCTCTTCGATTTCACTCATCTCTATTTGGGTTGAAACTTCCAGTGAGGGGAAGTCAAGCAGGATTGCGCCAGGAGGATGTTTCAGCTCTCTCATGGGGCTGAGCATCACCACCATTGTAATCCCGAGACTCCGTAAGCAAGGCTTTAGAGGGATATTCTTGTAGCGGGACACTTCAGGCTCGTTTTAGGACGGACTGAAGTTTTGGTTGCCTTGCAGTTGTTGTCGCCAACCTCACGCACATCTCATCTCGAAATATGGTTTCAATACAAATAATGTCGGAAGCAGCCTTAAATAATTACAGCTACCTCAGTATCTTGACTGGATTGAATACCCAATATTCCCTTGAAATCCAGGTCTTCTTCCGAAAGTACATTTAGTACACTTTCCAATAGATCTTCCCCGTCTTCCATGCCGAATGTAGCCCCTTTGGAGAAGGTCTTGTGAGTCCAGATTTTATCAAGCAAGCCTTTAGTTACCTTACACAACCTTACTGCCCATATGAGGTCATTTTCATGCGTCGCAGTTGCAGAAGTTGATGTGTTGTTCAAGATACCTCCCTCTAGATTGGCTTCGGCGACACCACTCACACCGCTTCGCTCAATTAGTCTCCTACTTTTGAATGGAAGGGAAACACTCACATCCCAGGGCCTCCGTTCATCTCCCTTTCTCGGCCATAAGAAACCTTTTGTGAGGATTTGCCACGTATGACCTTGAGCCCAGTAATCATGTAGATAGACCACGTTGGGCCAATTTTATTTTGTTGAACATATTCAGCGATCGCTGCACTAGCAAGAGACCTTGCGATATAGCTTCTCGATGGCTGTACAACTATTGTCTCAAGCTGATCGATCTGCCAGTGAATACCGCGTGTCTTTTTCAAGGCAAATCCCAGCGATACCTTTGCTGTGACAGCTGCAGCCGCTGCTATGGGAGCTTCTGCGTTGGAAGATATATTGAACCCCGATTCTTTAGTAGATTCCCATTCGAAATCGCTGGTTTGAGTGCGGTAGATTGGCATGTCGAGAGGAAACGGCTCTGGTCCACCTACGTTTATCACTTCATCGAGGTGTTTGATGTCTTTGATGAAGTGACCAATACATATTCTACCGGTTTGTGTTGTGGTCCCATTTTCACACTGCTCTGTAGGAGGACTGAAGTCTGTTTGAGGGAGGACAAACCAGCATTTTTCCATTGCGTAACAAGCCGTTCTCTTCTGCGTTCAGTGCAACGACACAATTGGAAGACGGAACGGAAATGCAAAGTATGATTATTTCATTAAATAAAAGGCAAAGTAGGCATGACTATACTGGCTATAAGGATGAGGGGTACGCGTTCGGGTTGAAAATGATGTGACAAGATGATTGGCTGACTTGATTCCAGCTGCAGCCCGATATTGGTCACACGCAAACATTCAGTCGTACCCAGGCTTTGAGGCATTAAGTTTCTCTGTCACTATTAACGATGGATGATGATAAGAATCCGATATGCCATCTTACAGAACAGTGCATATCGATGTTCAAGACATTCTCAGAGCATTCGGATTTTACAGACGACGACTGGCTTGAGGATAGAGCAGCGGACTTGGCGTGGTGGTCATACAGTCTAAAGGCACACAAGACGGGCCGTAGTTCCCTTGACTACCGCTTACGTAGTAGACCAGATGTCCAAAAGATAATAACGAATCTGCTAGAGAGCTTGGCCACTACATTGAATGACTATTTGAAGAGTGGTGAGCGAGTATTTCATGGGCGTTTATCATGATAACCCTCAACTAACTGCCTCAGGGAGGGATTTATTGGTTGATACCGGTACTGCTAGCGCCTCTTACCATGCGGAAGTCACCAATGATGGATCGAATACGTCCCTTGGAGCTGGGAGTAACTCTTCATGGTCAGAGTTCTCAGACGAGGACGAATCTACTAAAAGTGAAAGACCCGCTGAAAGTCCAACAGAAGCTGATCAAGTCGGATCTCGATTTTACATAAAGACCTACATCGAGCTTCTTACGAAAATGTCGAATGCAATTATCAAGTCCGGTGCCAGGCTGAGGTACCTCAAGGCAGATGAGTATCTGCAGCATCATCAGGACGATGAGGACTATGAGCAGTTACGAAAGCATCTGCTATTTGTGACTGTTGTCGGTCTTTACGAGCAAAGGCTATTCGAAGAGCTCCATCGTCAAACTTTCAATGGATTGATATCCAGGGCCGTAGAAGTGGTTATCCGCTCATACATTACCGACTCATCCCGCTTGACAGACCTTCAACGGCGGTTCATACAGCTAAATGTAGTAAGACGGAATAGGATCTGCTACGAGCTAGGAAGATCAGGCAAAAGATTGATAAGACGGGAAACAACAAGAACCAAGCCTGTACCTGATCCCACGACGTTTCAGTCGAACCCTCCGGTGGAAGATGATGAAGGTCTCTTAATGACAGATAAAGCCAGGAAGCGTTCAACTCTCAGCCAAGCACCCTCAGAACGAACCGAGTACCCAAAGTCCATGACCGCAACTGAACTTGGTTCTCAATTCGTTGCACCAATCAGAACACCATTCGACCCACTAGATGCGAGAAAGCCATCCTCTACAATAACCAGGATAACCCAAACGGGCCATCAACAGGATTATCCACCTTGTCCAGCAAGTAAAGGTAGCTTCCAATGTCCTTATTGCGGGCAACTCCTTTCCGAAGAGTATCTCGCCAAGTCCCGCTGGCGGTGAGGATCCTCGAAAACTTTGATTTCAAATATTTTGCTCATATATTATAGTGGACATGTTGCGCAGGACCTAGGCCCGTATTCCTGTATCTACGATAAATGCCCGAACCCAGACGAGTTCTTTGCCACGAAAGATCAATGGCTGCAGCATATAACCAGTCAGCACACTATCGAGCGCTGGCTGTGTGACGATTGCACATTCAGGGGGGAGTCAGAAGACGACATCATTTTCGAAACAGAGGAAGAGTGGGAACGGCACATTGACATATGCCATAAAGAGCAATGCGCTCAACTCGCACTTCTGACAAGCATCAGCAAGAGACAAGTGCCTGAGTTGATGAAATGTCCACTTTGTGTACGGCCCACGGCCTATCTGAGGCCAGATCACGATGACCACATCGCTCAACATCTTCATTCGTGGGCGCTACGAGCGCTTCCTTGGACCTTGAATGCGGAGAATCAAGACTCAGATTCAAATGCCATTGCCGGGTCCAACAACGATTTGGCACGCATGTCAGATCTGTCCAGCCTTCCCGATCGAATGAAGAACAATTTTGAGGACACAAGCGTGCTCTCTCCAGGAATGTACGTCCATGAACTCCCTCATTATCTCCAAGACTTTAGTTTTGAGGAAAGTTCAATGGAGTATAAAAGAGCATTGGAGGCAGTTGATGTATTACCTGCCCCTCCTGCATTGCCTAGCTTCCTATCTAAACCGATTCTTTATGAACGTGTCAATTACCCAGGTGTTACAGATGCTCTCAATATGCCGAATCACACTATGCTGAACCATCTTCTTACAACCAGTGTGAAGCATGACGTCCTTAGCATCGCGACTACTACAAGATATAGAGAAAAGGTATGTGCATTCCGTTGCTGGATGTCTAGACTGCCTAATGAATGATTCAGTACATCACAACTATCCTTCATCGTCCTGCTGAAGGAACATATGCCAAAGAGGTGTCAGCAGAGAAAGCAGCAGCGGGAATAGAGGAATCTTCGCCAGAAGCGCTACCGTCACTATTGCCTCAAGAGCAAACACCGAATTTAAATCCTTTTGGGAGACGTAAAGGCAAGTGAAACTGTTTCATCAGTATTATGAATGCTTTATACTAACTCTGTAATAGAAAAAGTTGACATCTCTAACCTAGATCCTCCTAATAATGATACTTAAGCTCCTGTCCAGTCATGGTGGGCTCAGATTTAAATGGTGGCATTATCCAACAACCAATACAGTTAGGGTTCAACAAAATGGTTTATTGAACAAGAATAACTGGGCTGTACACATACATATGGCTAGAAATCACGCCGCTTGCCATCTTCAGATGGATTGAATGCCCCCAGGGGACTATATCATCCTCAATAGTCAGTGAGACACCCGGTTGCCAAGTCCCTTTCGGAGAGTGGAATCTTTCGCGTATGCATCCAAGCTTTGTAGAAGACAATATACACCAAGTAAGAGACCACTCTAATGTAAGAAGTTATGAATGTCGATACTGAAAAGTGCGGGATGAATGCGCCCTACCCTGCCGAGCGAGTTCTACTATGATAATTCAACAGAGAGACTTACCATTAAAGATGATAATAGGAACAATTAACCCTAGCGAAGAGTATGTTCCGTAAGGTTGGAACATTCCGACATAAGGCACCGAGGTGCGTGGTATGCCCTGAGCTCGCAAACCACGGGTGAAACGAATATAGGTAGCAAGAATATTCACCCAATTTAGCGCACCAAAGACCATAACAAGGCCAACCAAATACCCAAATACCTAGGATGAGCTTTTGCAGGCATTTATGTAAGCCAGTGCTGCAAACATGCTAGTGAAAATAATACCAGCTAAGGGGACACCAGTATTGGTAGTGCGTCCAAAGATAGCTGGAGCCTGACCATCATGAGCTAGTCCAAAGAGAACGCAGGATCCACGAAGCGAGTGACATAGCCACCGAATCCCTTATCCATAGGAAACATGATAGACATCGCCTCAAGAGCATTCCTGACCAAAAAAGACAACATCCCCAACCAGACAGTAAGCTATAAGAAGGTTTGTAGGTCCACCGCGAACCAGAGCTGTTCCTGAACCAATGATGAGACCGGTGCCGATGGCCGCTGCTACAGCAATCATTGATACATGACGAGCTTTGAATTCGCGTCGATGGTGGTTTTCCTGCGGGGTAACAGTGCCTTGGTCGATTGTCATGACTGGCTCTAATCCCTGGACAGCATTATCACCGATTCTCTCTTCCTTTTCCACTTTTCTAAAGACATTTGAAAATGTAAAGATAGGGGGTATCAAATATGGATGAACTTCGATGGACTAGGAAGGTAGTCTCAGGATTTATATCGTGAATCATGGCACTTCTCACTGTTCCTTATGAAAAGACTAGCGACATACGACAATACGGAAGATGTCATTTATCAGCTTGTGTTTATAGGAAACAAGTGTTGACAAACCTTGCGGTATTCACAGCGCTCACACTTGGCTGGTAGTGAGCCTAAAATCACTTTGATTGGGAACGCAGGAGCTTACGATATTCTCTTCTGCATGCTATCAGTTTATCTGATCCGATTGTGGCCAGGGCGTTGTCGACTTGGTTTAGGTTAGTTATCCTGCGATTAGTTATGCCTGGTTAGCGGGGCTTGGCAGATAGCTGAAGTAGCGCGGATCAGTCAGAATAATATTAATCAGCTTAGCAGTGTTAACATCTGTACTAAATACAGGAGTCCTTTTGTTAAAGCTCCTCGCAAATTGGCCTGTTAATCCAAGTCAGTGTAAAGGTCTATAGGCTAGGGCAACAAAACTTCTTATGTACTTACAGTAATTAACCTTAAGCCAGATTCCATTTAGGCGAAATGGTAATCGGCTAATACTATCCGCAGTTGTAGGATCACCGTTTTGTTGCAACTGGGCAAAATGAACTTCAGTGCGACGCTGTCGCTTGAGCCACTTCGCTTATAAATCAATATTGACATTCGCCTAAATTATCGTCTGATCCGGGTAACGTGAATTTCAACCCCTTAAATCCTTCAAGGGATTGGCGCAAGTACTGCGATATTTTGTCAGGGTTTCCAGGCCCGGGGGGAATCGGGAGACATGTGGAAAGATATTGCACGTTCCATGAAAGTATCGGCACATAAGAATTTCTATCAACGAATTGATTAAATCTCTGTTCAATTGCAGATTGGCTACAAAGCATTAGTGATTCGCCACGATCTAAGGTCGAGAACGCAACATAGCTAGAGTTTTATTTCCTACGTATAATATGGTATAGTAACCTATTTACCAGACTTTACCGACCACTTTGGTTTTTGTAAGTCGTCTTTATCTAGCCATATTAATTTTGAGATTTTTGATTGGGGGAAAAGTAGTACCTGCAAACAATAACCTCTAAGAAAAAACACCGGTTAGGTAGACTGTAAAGAAAATACGGCAATAGGGGTGAGCTGATAGCGCCGCACTAAAATGCCATACACATAAACGTGTAGCTCGTAAGCGGATGCAAAACAATTCGGTGCTGGTCTTCCCCTGCCTTGTGGGTTTATCCACTTGTTCTTTTCACTGCAATGTTTTTATACCTTTTGGACGCGACGAACAATATGGCAGCAAGCACGACGTTTCAAACCATCACTTTGTTAGATTTTTATTATAGCTCCATAGTTTACAATTCTGTTCAAGCCTCCCTACTCGGTTCTCAATTCCATGACATATTTACCATCTGCTTGAGAGTAACATCGCTTTCTCAGCCCTGTACCTAGAAATGCAGCTCTTTCGTGGAGTATTCGGATATGGTCTTCGTCCTCAGTATCGGGAACAGTGACTATCACTGAATCGTTCCCACCGACTGCATGCAAGTCTCTGACCTGGTCCAGTGCAGACTCGGGGCAAACTATGACAGAATTCATTACCATCCCACTGAGAGGGAGGTTCTCTAACGGGTAGGGATTTTTGAAAAGCTGCGATGGTACCGGAAAAGGACCAAGGACCGACTCGAGGAAGCTTGCTAATTCTCCTGAGATACACGCCTTGTGAAGGCTCATCTCATCGTGTTTCTCGTTGAAATACCGCTGATATGTCTGTCGGAGCTGCATGCGTTGAATAGCGTCTGTGCAATTCATGAAACCATAGTCGACAATAACAGCTCGGAAAGGATCAGCCTCCTGCATTCGCGTGAATCGTTTTAGTTGCCATACACTTGGATACCGCTTCTTTACGTGGGCCATGTGATCCTTGAAATTTCGCATACGCAAAGTTTTATGCGCAAGCCCGTATTTTTCAAACAATTCCACGATGTTCGACTTTGCCATGCAGCTCCAGAACTCATCATAAGTGCAATGCTGAATGAGTGATGCATAAGCAGAACAGAGTTGATTTTCTGATACAGCGTCTGGGGCAGTGCAGAGCCCCAAGGATATCCAGTTGTCCTCATCCGCATCTGGCTTGAATCCATTGCGAATTTGCACGTAGAAGAGAAGCGCCTTTTGCTTCTCAACGGGTTGAAGCTCAGCCAACGGCAGCTTTCTGTCATCGGTACTTAGCAGCTCCTCTTGAGCCGCTTCGATGAGTGTGATAAGTCCACCATGTTCTCCATCAACTTCGAATCTCTCTTCCGTCTTGAGCCAATTCTTATCATTTAGCATAGATGAATCGTTTGTCTGACTACATCGAAAGGTGAGCATCTCCTTGAGTTTGTTCTGCTCTAAGGCAGCACGAAGTTCGTTTTCGTCAACCCCCCAATCGACTATGAGCCGACGATACAACTGAAAAAGCCTCCACTTGTCTGTTCCAGAGATGAAGCACATAAAGCCGAATTTTCTTAGTACATCTTCTTCCTCTGGATACATGTTGGTGTGGCAGGCGAGTACTAGCTGATCTGTAGCGTCGATAGGCCTTCCTAAAGCACAAGAGAATTTGTGTTGATACCAGTCTGCGCAGTAGCATTCTAAATCGCAGTAGGTGGCATTGCTACACATTGGACATCTATACGTGAGCTCGCCAGCTTCTCTGCAGGACAGGCAGCCGGTTGGATCAGATAGCTTAGAGCTCTCAGCATTATGCCTCGGTGCATCAGGGTTATCCTGCCCTGAGGTGGTGGTGACACCAAGTCCTGTATTACCAACGGCAGATCTTGAATTGTTAGCGTCCATGCATGAGTCAAGTAGCAAGACGAGGTGGCAAACCTGCGAAACGAGGAGAGCCATTCAGCTTCTCTCGATAAAAGCCTAGGGTCCTTGCCCACTTCATTGAAAATATCTGCCTCCTTCTCATGCTTTGGTGGAATTGCAGCTGCTATCAGTGACTCCTTTTCTGTGTCCATATGAGCCATCTCCTTTTTTACATCTTCTCGGAGGATATCCCGTAGGCGAAAGACGGCCTTATCTAGCCTCTCAGTGACATCAGGCGTGGCATTTAAAACCGGCGGAAGTGTCCATTGAGAATAACACTTGCCATGGTTTCCTCGAGTGTCAAACTGGGCCATCTCTCTCAACAGGTAGCCGCAAAGCAGGCATGTCTTCTTGCTGACTCCAAGATATGGGAAGATGACCAATCCATGGCGCATAATGCTGAACAGATAACCCATCAGCATCATTTCCGCATGAATGTTTCTGCGCTTTCCGATTTCGCGATTGAATTTCACTTCGTGCTTAGGTTTGAGGTCGATCCCTGCTTGAGGGAGCTTCCATGCCCCAACTTGCCTTGACGGAAGACTGTTTAGTAAGTGAAATTTGATGTTTCGAAAACAGGTGCATTGCTTAGCGATCATCAAGAATTCAATAGCTCCTTGCATTGGCCGTCTGATAAACGCCAGTTCATCCAGAACTTGACGGAGTCTTGTAGGTGATAGTTGGGTTTTTAGGGTGCGATAGAAATCAGTGCTGTAAGACAAGAACTCGACTTTTTCAGCAAACTGATGAATGGGTAAACAGCCAGAAGCAATTGCGCCACATCCCTCTTCATTGAAGAACGCCGATCCTGTGATTCCTTGTTCTAGAGACATAAGTTGATTGGCGTGGTGCTGAATTCGCTGCCTATAATATTCTACCAGAATCTTCTGCAGTTCTGGAAGTGGGTCGGAATCGAAGGGCTCTATCTAGTAGATTAGTCTTTCGAAAAGGTATTACAAATGAAGAAAGTGCCCACGAACCATCGGATGATATTCTCTTGAGGACTCCCGCAAGATGTTCGAGCATCTCGACGTCTTTGGTAGACCATGTATTCCCGCTCGTGGACGAGTTGCGCGCACACACAATAATTTCTTCCTTGCTATCGGATACCAAGGCAGTGCTAGTGATCAAAAAAGGTTTCTTATCGAAGCAAAGTATCTCTGCGAGTCTGTCGAGGAACCCGCTCTTCATTTCAACATCATTGTCTAGACTTAGTGTAGAGAAGGGTTTGGTACACTCTCCATCTTCCATCAGATTTAGTCTACCATCCTCATCCTCCTGGACAGACTGAACAATAGGTTCTCTCTGTTGTTGCCGCACATGGCATGAGGTGGCCAAAGTCGATATCTCGGACTCTAGGTCAGGGGGGAAGTGCCATTCCACAACATCACTGGCCCCCGGTGACACTGAGAGCGAAGGAATAATGCGTATGTGGGCCATGGACTAGATTGATACGGTGTTGATCACGATAAATTTCCTAAGAATTGATGCTGAATGCAAGAGAGGCTGCACCAACTCAACTGCGGGGTAAATCACAATCTCACCTGATAGATGCAGTCAAAAATGCTACTCTGTTTTGATAGGTCAACGTGTTGGCTGTAGTAAACCATCAGCCATGAAGGGCGGGATACATATGAGATAAGAAAGATATGGGAGATTTTTACAGAAGGAAATGGCCCAACAAGACCTGTCGGGGGGCCTGTGTAACGATAACAAGACGCGTCACATGATTATGGCCTGCGTCTTGCATCACCCACTTATGGAGAAATGTCATTGTCTACCTAGGTAATTTTGCCAAGGTAATTGATTATCACGCGTAATTATGTATCATGAAGCGCCCGAGACCTGTGCATAAAAGTTCACAGTAGACCAAAACACATTCCTTCGGCAGCATCTATCCATATACCTTAGCTGCAGGCTCTTCAGTCCCCTCCAAGCCCGGGCTTCAACCAACAGGTTTCTGAGCAGCTTCTCGAATCTTGACCTCCCACTTTTTTCGTTGTTCCCGCACTGCCGCAATACTCGCCTGCCCATCTTCTTTCCTCTTCTCCAATTGTGTCAACTCATCCGCATCCATTTGGTAGAGTCCTCAAGCTCCTCAAGTTCGTTCCGAGCTGCCTCCTCACGCTTTTGTGCTGTTCCAATATTCGTGGTCAGAAGGCTGACCATACTTTTAAAGAATTTCGGTGCGTCAGTGCAAGTGTCCACCGAGCGCAAGAGATCTTCGATCGCTTTCGACAGAGGCGACGTTCCATGACGGAGACTGAAACTCAGTTGCCCACTCCCAAGGTCATTCACTGGTGATCTTGTTTATGGCTCGATAGGCGTTGCCGGTTGTAGCGGGCGTCTTGGAACAGCTCAATTTTGGGACGACCAAATTGAGCTGCCGGACGACATTTTGTCCTTGACCAGAGCTGGGCGAATAGTTCTGGAGAGATTTACCGCGATGACAGGATGTTTGGATTTGCGATTGCTGGTGCTGGTGCTGGTGCTCTGTGAACTGATACTAGTGGTATTGCGTATCGCAGAAGGTTTCGACGTCATGATGCTGCCGATGATGAAGAGGAGGGACAAGGAACTAGAAAGGGTATGGTGTGTGTGCAACGAACGATACACGTTCGTTTGATACTCGTGTTTGTGGGCTGAGCGACGAAGGAGACGCGTTTGTTGGTTGCTCAAAGTTTCTAGCTCATAAGATATCCTTTTTGACAGTCACGCGTCTGTTATGCCTAATTATTACTGAGCCGGAATATGGCCTTGGTCATCCTACCACTCTTTGATAGATGCATGAGAACGAAATAGAAGATACCTGATCAAAATAACTTCATACTATCATTTATCAAATAAGTATTATCTAACGCTATTTGAGTTAACACTTACACCGGGGATGACGGGTCCCCTTGTAAATGGGGCCATAAGGCTGACTGTGCCACGATGCCGCAGCCAGCCAATGAGATGTCTGTTCTGTCGCGAAAGGGATCACGCCAACACCAATCAATCTAAAAGTCACTCAACCCCACTACCGGGCACTCGCTATAGGGTAATCTTGGACTTCTATGCTAGTTGTCCTGGTAGACACCGGCCTCTGTTCTCTATACAGGCTTCAGCGACAGCTTCATATTTTTCACTTCTCGTGGCTAATTATAAGAACAGCACCTACTGCATCCCACTTTTTACCAAGATCTATATCTTATTAACATCGGTAGCATTTAAAATTAGCCGAATAACCATTTCGCCCAGCACATTCTTTAGCCCATCAACACACCTCCCTATCCAGAAGCATAGAAGCTTTGATGTCGGAGTTGTTGAGAATGAACCCTAAGTATACGTAGAATTGCTAAGATCTGGGTGAAGTTAGGTCATGAGGTAGGTAGCTGGTATGAAGCTAGTAGAGATAAGTGTTGAGCGGAGGATATGCGTTTGATTTGTATATCGTATCCTGATAGCTGAAGGTAGTCATGATGGTGGTCTGTTGGACGAAAGGTTATAAGCTCCTCCAAGGGCGGATTGAGCTTGTTATTCATCCTCGGTACGTCTGTCAGATTAATCTGTTGCACGGTACCACTTGGAGCGGCCATTCACTCTATAATATGCGTGTGCTGCCCGCGGCAATTACCGACATAATCGGTCATTGGCGAGGATGTCGAGGGAGTAACGACGGGCGGTGTCGCCCATCCATACCATGAGACTCGAGAGTGCTGGAATGGCCATGAGGACCCTCGCATCGCCGTAGGAGTGCAGTCACGTAGCCTTTAGCGGCAATATTTGATACTTGAACCCATACGAGCTGAGTACGTTGTCATCTGGGCCTGTCTCTGTGATTACTGGGTCATCGGGAGAGTGTGATATGATACCGTTGTGGCCTTCCGCCTCGTTCGCGTTGCTCTGCAACCGGAATGTTGGAAACTGAGCACACTTTATCGTCGATCAAATCCAATTCGATGTAACCCTACTTGGTAACCTCTCCACCACACGGGAGAATAGTTGTAGCCCTGTGATGGAATCTGAGACGAGTTTCTTTGCCGATAACGTACAAGGTCCACGTCTTGCGTTGGATGGGCAGCGACGAAAAGTGAGCAATACTGGAGAGTCTCATTGTTAGTGCATCGCAGGAGAAAGGTCAAGCTCTCACTTGGAATAGACTTGCCGAGGCGGTATCCCTATGGATTCCAGTTGCCAGAATCGTGAGTGGTGAGTAAAGCAGCCGTGCAATCGTAAGCGAAGGTGATATCCCTGCGATGTTAAAAACGACAGAGCTGATGGGCGGCGACTCTACTCTTACTCTTTCATGTCTCCCTGATTTGTTTCGTCGCCTCGTCCTCTGTATCATGTTGAGGTGCCAAGTTCTTACCTTTGATGTCAGGCGCAGGCTCGACACCCGACCAGAAACTAAGAGAGACTTGGACGAGCTTCGGCTGCTCGAGTGTATCTCGCAGCTGGTCGTTCAGCATACGACTGCTTCACACCGTCACATCCTTACTGGGCTGTGCCTCTAGGCGAATAGTACATGGCAGCATTCTTATTCTTCCAGGCGTTTTGGAATGTCCTAATATCGCACTCCCTCCATTCCCGTTCATGAATCATACAGCATGAAAGCACAACCCCGCACGACAAGTCTGTGGGCGTGACTCTTCCAAGTG
The DNA here is from genome assembly GCA_014898915.1 of Fusarium chlamydosporum. Classification (NCBI taxonomy): domain Eukaryota; kingdom Fungi; phylum Ascomycota; class Sordariomycetes; order Hypocreales; family Nectriaceae; genus Fusarium; species Fusarium chlamydosporum. The sequence continues at coordinate 78,025 of JAAVUD010000055.1, read as the reverse complement.
GCACCTTAAGCGAGGTTTGATGTTTGATTGTCGAGATTATCGCTAGAATCTGGGATTTATTATGCTGGGGTCTACGTGTGGTCGGCGACTACGCACGCTTATAAGCTCGATTGAGACCAGCATACGAGCGGATCTTAGACCTGTGCGCTTCTGTTTGGCCTGTCGTCCTCCCTTCATTCACGGACCATTTCACACTTTCTCCCCTTTGTGGGGCGCTTCGCATTGCACGTTATGCGTTCTCTCAACTTACTCTTTATCCATATAACATAGGCGTCACACCGGGCCTCGAAGCTTCTATCTGAGCCGTAGTAGGCCTCTTTCACCTTCAGAACTCTGCCCCTCCACCGCGCTCCGCGTCATAACTTTTATTACAACTGGTGTCCTCAACAGCAAATCAGCCCCAGCACCTCCACCAGCATCGTTAGTCTTACTACGACCGGCACCTTTGCCAGTACTATCTGCAAACTTGGCAAGGATGTTGTCGATCGAAGCGAGGAGGCTATCCTCACTTGCCGCCAGAACTCCCGCAATGTCGCCAGACTGTTTGTAACCAAGCTGAGATAGCGCCCTTCCTTAGCATCGATCTCTTCATTGACAGGAGGCTAAGTAGCTACCGTCTTTGTTGGAAGCTTTCAGTGATAACATGCACAGTCCGACCCAGTCCGTCCCCAGACTCGATTCTTTCGACAGAATCCTTCGACAAAAGGCCTTATCCTGCTTACAGCGCGCGAAGAGCTCAGGCTGGACATCACCTAGCTGACGGAAACCCCTACGTAGTCCTCTCGACAGGGCGAATGTACCTTGGTAAACGGGATGAGGCGCCGAACCACGGTCAATGGAGAGGCTTTTGTAGTTCGTGAGTTTCTGACAGTAAAGCGCAAAGCGGTATCGCGCGGTTTTGGTTCTGGTTTCACAGTTCCAGCGGTCAGTAAACGTTCATCAAGATCTTATATCCCAGGTCTTGAGCACCACAAGCAGCACCATGAGCTGTACCGTGGCTGGGACTCGACCAGCGGCGTGACCAGCATCCAGAATCTACTTGCACCTCCGCCAGCACCGCTACCGGCACCACTACTAAAGACATCTGTACCAAAGACACCTGTAAGAGAGGCAATCCCTGTTCCAGCGCGGTTAAGCACCCCCACCACAACGCCGGGCAGGTTGTAGACAGCGCGCACACTAGCTATAGTATTACACGGAGGCATAACGGATGAGAAATTAGTTTACGATGGCTCAGGCGAATTATCAAAGTTTTAAGGTAATCTTTTATCCTATCTTTATGGCCTGGGAAGGGTCGGTGGTGATGCATAGGGGGAACTTCGTCATGTTGAATATCTACTTATTAACGGGTCTTGTGGGTGCAATTAACATTCCGCGCGTATTAACGACAGTAAGATGCAGCACGCCAGCCAGCGAGAACTGTGACTGCTATGCACTGATTTGTGTCAGTAGGTTATCTAGGCTTTCGTGGATCGAAGCATGAAAAATATCGTTTAGCTCTCCAAATACTCCATCATCACTGATCAGCATAATCCAGGTCCTATACATGTTGACAATAAGACTTTCCTTGCCAGATACGTTTTGAAGGGTTTGGGCAACCCTTCGAAAACTCACATCATTCATCGGCTTGTATGGCAGCCACGATAACCTCCCGTGTCATCTTAGCGGGATCATTGGCAATAGTTAAACCAACCTAATATAGACAAGTTCCTTCCTCTCTCGCTCCAGTAATAAAGTCCTACCCCTCCTCTGGTGGTTTTATGATCATCTCCGATCCAGAAATCGGGATCCTGTGTTCTACTATGCCCTAGCTGGATACAGTGACCAGCGAATGCCGATCCGAAAGATCCGACATTGTTAACCTGGTCGTCAAATCCATTTGACGATGCTTGTGGCTGAGCGCTGAGAAGCTCAGGACCATCATTCAGTAGGGCCGACCGCAAATACCGACCTTTAGCTGCAATACATTTTGCGCAATATGATCCGGGGTAGGTGAGGAGCCCGATTCGAGTAGAATGCCGCGCATACTTTCGTCGATAGATTGTTGATATTTACATTGCGACTCCTTCGTCTGTGGGCATACTATGCGTAGTCACTGCTTTAGCCATGTCAGTAGCTTGGCTTGATGTCCTGGCTCGAATCGCTAGCTTGTTACAAAGTGTCTATATGCTATCCCAAGCGTCATCGCAGCAGCGGGGGACCACGATGATTGAGGACAGGTCGCGCGATACACTCGGCAATCTCAAAATGTGAAGGCATTTGTCATCAAGGTATCCCTGAGCGACCGCTTTGGCGCACTCAGATGGTTGACACGGCCAAGTGTACAGTCCAGAAAGGGGCAATAGGAAAAGAAAGAGGATCAATACAATAAGTCCAGACGTTGAGACGATATACTCACTTCTTTCCATGCTTAACGGTAGTCGCCAGTATTGCTGTCGCCATCATTCGCACTTGAAAAAGTTGGTAAATACGTATTTTCGAGGACAACTCAGAGCTGTAACCGCGTTTCGAGGAACTTTTCCGTCCAAGGCAGTCATCTGAATTCATTTTAACATGTGAGAAGTGAACGAGTACCGAACTCACTCACTGGCGACAGGATGAAGTACGAAGAGTCTCCATAATCTTAAGAACAAACCGGCTTTAGATATAGTCGCCCTCTGGCTGTAGTGTTATCTTGAGTAGGGCCCCATTATTTGAACATAGAATCCGACCCAGCACCAGTGTGTAAGCGAAGTATTGGGAGCCACTAGGTACATGCCCCAGAGACGCTAGGGAACCTCTTCAGGCTATCATCTCCAGCAGCATCATTGAGGTATAGCTGTAAGAGTCGAAGAACAGCGCGGATACTTTGCTGCATACTGTTTGAGACAGATAAAGCCGGATACTGCTCCACGATGATTGATGAAGGTGATAGTGAGAGGAGGAGATTCGGTAAAGAAGGGTTTTATGCGTTCAAGTCTTGCCGCACCCCCAATCGCTAACCTTAGACTGTTACACAAGGCTTGCCGTAGTGTAGACAGGAACGTCAAGGTGGGGGTGCTATCTTCGTGCGTCGTTCCTCTCGGACGATATCCCCGCTGGTTGCCCCCACCTGGTCACAGGACTTCCGCCCATACCGTGGCACTCGTCTGGCGCTCGTGCTTGGAGGACGCGATGGCGCGCGTTAGACAATTGTAGCTCTTGTGAGGTTAAGCAGGCAGTAAAGTTCTTTGCAGGTAAGATGCGATTTCAATACGAAACCCTGACGACGTTCACGCGCGGTCTCTCCAGTTCCTATGCTGCTATATCACCGCCGCTCAAGCTATGGTTGGACTTCAGCTTTTTGTAGAAGCATTCCGAAATCGCGCATGAATTTTGTTTCTGGACTAGGATTGGTAGCGGATGTCGTTGTTGCTTTGAGATCCTCTCAGACGATGGGAAAGTGACGGGTTGCCGGTGATGTTTTCGAGACGCAGCGCGTGGGAGTAAGTCGCATATACTGGCCCCAATGCATGCCAGAACATACTGAGAGGAACCCGATAGTTACTTCTTCTTGTTGATAGTCGAGAAATATCGTTAAGGTGACAGACTACCAGGCTCGTGGGATATGGACCATGTTGAAGATATTGGTGTATTTGAAGATGGTGAAGATTTCGACGGCATCTCGTGCCTGCCTTGTAGTGGCGAACGGCAAGGTCTGAATTTGTGAATGGAGACGTAGTCCGACAATATTGTGATGTGGGAAGATAGAGAAGTCGCGAAGTAGAGCGTGTGTACCTTTTAAATTCTCAACCCGGACAAGCTACAAGTTTAAGATGAGACAAGTGAAATGATATGAAACACAAAGGAGCCAACGAGATTAGTTTGTGCTGGAACGACACACGTTTGCACTATGTTGTTCAAGCAGGTTGTGCTCACAATTTGTCGCTGTTCGTGGCCCGTCCATTTGTGTGCCGCAGGTCGCAGTGTGCAGTCACACCAACTCTCGGTGGGTAGTTTTGTAAACCGTAGCCAGTGACTTGGAAATGTGAATCATTATGTTCTTGCGCGGAGCTAGCAGAGTCTGCTCATGTCTTGACGCTCTACGTATCTACCCCAAGTATGTAAGTATGTTTTAAAAACCAAGAGTGTATCTAGTTGGGCTTGTGGTCCTCAGGTTAGCGTTTGTGAAGTGGCCAGGCTGTGGTTTCTGGGTGAGAGAGTCTCAGGACTGCGATCCCGGTCGATGCTGCTGCCCAGGTTTGCTTACGCCTAGAGATTAGATGTAGAGGTGATTCGATGATGCGATGCAAAGTTCTATTTGTCTGTCGATATGTGGCGCTCCAGTGTAAAGGGCGCGTTGTACTTTATTCTCACAGGTCTCCTTGGCACATATCAAGGTCTTCTGGTTGTACAAAAACTGGTTGATTCCCTCCATTGTCCAGAGCCATGTAATGGTGTATCGAGCAACGTCACCCCAACACGACCTTGGTGCCCAGAGACCCGAGAAGGCAGATATGAGCTTCTTGGTAGCTCTATTGATGGTATTCACGGCTGCGGGCAAAACGAGGCGAGCGAAGAAAGGGAGCTCAGTGGTTCATTGTTGACAGAACTATCCAGCGGATAGGTAAGGGGACCATGTTCCTCAGTCCCGAGGAGTCTCTGTAGCCGAGTTGTGAGTATTGTAGACCCATCTATTTCAGCCGGTAGGGTTGAGAAACCAGGTGTTCAGGTGCAGATATGTGTGTAGACATGGTGGTGGAAATAAAAATGGAAAAGTGCAGTGAAAGCTGACAGAGTGGAGATGGCTGCGTGTCTCGAATTTCGACCAGGATAAGCTGCATGGTCTTTGTTACATCGAAGAGGTGAGGTTCCTTGTCACGTTGGGTACAACCCAGCACGCCCGCAAATGGGAGTGGAATAGGCTATTATCCAGTTAGTCTTCGTTGGGGATCAATACAGAACGATGATAAATAATATGGGCATGCGCGCATTCATACGGCTGTCGAGAACATCGTAGTGAATATCTGTTCGCAAAGAAACGACGAAGCGACAAAGTTGTGAGATGACATCGCCCAGTTTGCCAGCGTCATCAGAGATGTCCTCGGTTAGTACAGATCACACCAGAATTGAAACCGCCAATGACTTGAATCTATCGGCAGTTTTATTGCATTCCGTTGTGAAATCTGAGAGCCTCTTCTAGGGTAGGTCTGCTGTCATCTGGAGGGGCATCGGGTCTGTATATAAACGAACGCTCTGGTCTTTTTTGAGCCAATACCATCCCCGATCATCGATCAAAAGGTGGAGCGGACCCAACCTAAAGTCGTGCCGTGAATGAGAACTAATCACGGGTATCAATACAACAAGGCAATCAACTTGGGATGGCGGGTAGATGGGGGATGTCGCATTGTAGTAGATACTACAGTTCTTTTCTTTCTACCACCGAACTAGGGTAAGAATAGGTGTGAATTTAGTTCTGTTTAGAATACTTAACAGGTATCATGCAAGTTCTACATTCGTGGACGCCGTAAATTATAATTCTGTTCTTTTTATCAAGCGCGACTAACCAATTGGAATTGAGGTTGCTACACTCATACTAAACAATGGAGCAGTATCTTTTACTTAGCTGCAGCAGGTCTCACGGAAAGAATGAACTGCTCACTGTCGCGAAAGTCCATGACAACACAATCGCCATTCGCCTTTTCGACTAATGTGTAGGCGAATTCCTGCCTTTTCCACGACCTCCTGCTATAGAAGGCGTCTTTTTGTTCATCGAACATTGACATCATGGACACCTTAAGCTCAGCTCCTGTAGTATAGGCCCAGTCACTTGTCGCTATCGTGCCTTTAAGCCCGACAATACCCACATCTTCTGCTCTATCAACGGATGCATCTTCTTGTGCGTCTCCTGTGCGAAGTGCATTCACCACTTCAAGCTTCCTCTTTCCACTGGGAAGGACTTGTAACATTGTTAGTATAGTTGCGCTATCAAGGTAAGTAGTGGGACGTACTGATCGATACTATAACTCTCGAAGTATCGCTTAAAGATCCTTGTGGATCGACAACGGGATGATCCGGTCCGAGATTTCCAGGCACCATATAGGACTATAGTAGATTAGAATTACCATAGCATAGAAATTTCATGGAGAAAGAGATAATTAGAGCCATTTGAGTCTTCGGGACAGCTCATATCGCAACTTTGAGAGACAAATCCCGGGGATTGATTATGCAATCTGTACGTACGTATTGAAGACTTCTCGTTCGCATCGGGAGCCAGAGCTGATCATTGGTTCCCGCGTCATTGAAGTATGAGTTCATGGTGGCACGAACTGAGCTAGGGGTTGAACCGAACACCGTCTTGATAACCCTGGCATCATTTGCAGTCTGGCCAGGTCTGATGACTTGCCAGCGAACCCAACAATCAGCGGCGGGTACAATGTCCCAATGTTGACCATCCGGCTGGGGACCAAATGGATCAAGTCCCTGGAGGATTTGTACACCATTGTTCTCGCCCATTGTGAGTTGATAACATGGGATAGCAGCTGCCGTACCCAAAAGGGCGGCTACTAAATTGATTGATTGGAAACGCATGACATGCAGTGCACTACTTCAAAATAAGAAATGAGGGTTATCGGGGGTGGAAACCTGACAGAAAGATAGTCAGCGCTGGGGCTGTTCAAAATATAATAAAAATATTTATCAGGTACGAAGGTATTGAAGAAGGATTTGCGAGTGGCCTGTTGGTAAGATTAGACGTGGTAGAAAGCTGATGAGGAAACTCCACTACAATATTATTCAGTGGCGCAGCTATCTATGTATCCGTTATAATTTCATCGAAGGATTCTAGTGAGCCGTGCCTCGGAAATTGCGAGACAGGCCAACGTCGTTGGGCTTAGCACCGTCTTGGCTACAGGGATGATTTAAATTCTTTTCATCATATGCAGTTCGATTTATCACTCTAAAGATAATATTGCTATATAGTAGGTAGAATCTTGAATGGTTATAAGTTCACTATGTCATGTGTTTCTAAATTCAACTATTGTAGAAGAGCTCGTTTCCTTCGAGTAGATCTACATTGATATATTTTTATAGCCTTTGCAGCCTGTAACCATAACCTCGCCGGGAGTAGTTCTAACTAAATAAGCTTATACTTAATCTTGGTGGCATCTACACTGTACTAGTCATACGTATCTGCCGAGGCAAATGTAGAAACTTAATCCTCGCGTCACCCTTGTCAGGTACGAATGTTACCCCACTGATTCAAGCGCCTGGGGACTTAGCCTATCGGCTAAGACGGATCTTGAAGGATTCAGGGCCCTTAATTTCTACGAAACTATGGAATAGATCCCTTGAATTTTTCGAGAGTCTAGACACAGGCTCGGACTCGACCACTCGTATTTACACACAGCCTCCGCGGTAATTTACAAAAGTGCATCGCTTAATGATATCTCCTTTCTAGTGGCCAGTCTAATCAATTCGGCTGTATATTCCTAACAGTATATCCTGTCTTTCCCTCCTCTCGTCTTTGCATTTTGGCATCTGTTGTTGACACTATACGTTCTTTTTAACTTTTCACTGTCCACACGGAACTTGCCGTCATGCACTTCAAGGCTATCTTCAGCCTGGTCGTGCCAGCTCTTGCCTTCTTGGGCGGAGTAGCAGGTTTACCTTCAGGGCAATATTATGACTACGAAACCAAGTTTAGTGAGAACGACTTCGCCTCTAACCATGCAGGCCTTACGACACGCCAAAATACGAAGCCTGCCTTGAGAATCCTACCTCTAGGTGCATCTATTGTCAGCGGTGTTGGATCAAGAACTGGCAATGGGTAATCATTGACTGAGGAAGATGATACTCGGGACAAGACTGATATTGTGTTTGTAGATTTCGAAAGCCTCTAAGGGATCAGCTGAGATATAAGGGTGTACGTATACCATCGAAATTCCTTTTATCCCCATGCTTATATATGCTGTTGTAGTGGGATGTCAATTATGTTGGGAGCAAGCAGAATGGAGACATGACGGACAGAGTAAGTTCTACCTCGAAAGATGTTTAGGCCTCCCTATTGAAACTGACTTAATAGGATTTCGAAGCCACAAGCGGTGACAGAATCGACCAAATCCAAACCAAGGCACGCAACTCATATGGATATAAACCGAACGTCGTTTTAGTAAGTTGTATTTGATACAGTACTCATGGCTTTGAGATTGACGAACTGTTACTCTAGATGAATGCGGGTACAAATGATGCAAATCAAAACAAGGTATATCTTTGTCGATATTGGCTTAATATCTATGATTTATTGACAATCTGTCTTTCAGGTGGACGGAGCTGGCAATCGATTAGAATCGCTCCTCAAAGGATCTACGGCGAGGCTGCTTTTGGTATGCTACCTAAGGCTGACTATGTCTATCTACAATCGACCAAACAATCCGACGGCAGATTCAAGTTCGACATGAAGGTCTGGAAGAACACTGGTGGAGGTTCCAGCAAGCTTAAAGCCGATGGCAATAAGTACTGCAACATGCACGGTCACTCAGACGGACGACAAGACTATGTTTGGACTCTATCAACCGGCAAGATGACTGTGTGGCCCAACCTGGGTAAGAAGTCAGTAAGTGGTGACAACGACTACTTTTGGGGCTCGCCCAAGGACCTATGGAACCCTGGAAAGGACTATGATCGCAGAGATCTTCACCTTGTCGATTGGAACAATGACGATGCATGCGACATCGCGTGGGTCGATCCGAACAATAACAACAAGGTATCTGTCTGGTTGAACAACTACAAGAAGACGGGAGCCTTTGACTGGACTTATCTTGCTGACCCAGCACCACAACTGAATTGTCCGGAGAAGAGGGGGGTTGGTATTCACGACCTCCCTGTCAGGTTTGCTGACATTTCAAACAACAAGATGTCCGATTATATCTGCATCCAGCCAGATGGACGCTTCCACGGCTGGACACACAACAGCGATGGTTCGTGGGAGAGAATCGCTCAGTTTAAGAAGGCTGAGGGCATTGATCGTGCCAACATTCGCTTCGGCCAAGTCGACGGTAAGGGTGGTGAAGACATGATCTGGGTCGATAAGTTCACTGGTGATGCTACTGTCTATATCAACAGAGGTAAGATGGACACTGGTGGCAGCAACTGGTGGTTCTACAAGATGGGGAAGCAGTACGCGGGCTCTTGGGCTGGCACCTGTCAATACTTCCCCGACCTCGACGGTGACGGCAGAGCAGATTTGCACTCTATAATGGCTACTTTTGACAACCGCGGAGAGACCTTCTTCAACCGTTGCGGTATGACAGATACTACAGGAGACGATGAAGGTTGGGCCCCAGGTCAAGACCCAGGTTTCGGGGCTTTGCCATCTCCGGACAATGACGAGAAGCCAGGCAGCGGAGGCACCGTTCCATCTCTCCCCTCTACTTGCCCCGCAGTTTGCTGGAATGTAGCCACAGACAAGGAGGTCGAATGCAGGAACGACGGCACGGAGTGGGACATGGACCCAAGAGACGACGATATCCCGAATGACGACTTGAACATTCGCAAGCTTGCTGCTATTGGAGACTCTTACTCAGCCGGAATCGGTGCTGGAGACAGACTCGGAAGCATACGCGACGCTTTTGAATCTGGCACTGGTAAGTTCACAGCTTTGATATATCACGGAACAAGCTAACCTTTTGGCACCAGACTTTGCCTGCGCTCGATACGACCACGCTTATCCGTATCTTCTCAACCAGAATTCACGAATCGGAGACCCTGCAGGCCGCAAGTTCCAATTCCTCTCGTGCTCTGGAGCTATTATGAAGGATGTGGTGGACAAGCAGATCCCCGAGCTCGAGAGCAACCAGGATGCCATCACTCTATCTATCGGTATATCCTTCAAATCTATTACAGACGACCAGCTTAGAATCCTTCAACTAATACCAAACTTTGTTCAGGTGGTAACGATGTCGGTTTGATCAACCTGTTGAATTCATGCATTTACCAAATGGGTGTCTTCACCAAGACGCAAGCCGCAGAGGCAAAGCTGATCGCAGAGGTGGACAAAAACTATGCATGGGCCAAGGACTTTGATTGGGATGCTCTTTCTCGAGGCTGCGAGGGTCAGATTCAATACAGCAAGTCTCTGGCTACTTCGGATACCTTTGCGAAAAATCTCGATGCCTTGTTGGCAGCCGCCAAGAAGAAGTTGAACAATGGGTAAGGCTGTATTCTCGCTTTTACCAAGTGACTGACTAACCATGATGTAGGGCCAAGATTTATCTTACAGGGTACGCCAAGTTCTTTGCTGAAGACCTCTCCGATGATTGCGACAAGGTGACTTGGACGACATGGATTTACAAAATGGAAAACCTCGGGCAACCTGCCGAGTACTTGACGAAAGCACGACGTTCAGCGATGAACTATTTGGTTGACATTGTCAACGGGCAGCTTGTTTGTTTACACCCATCTTGATAATATCTTCAAAGCGGGCTAACACTTCATCCTAGCGAGCGGCATCTGAACGAGCAGGAGATTCTGTACGATTTATCAACTACGACCATTTTCTTGGAAAGTATCGCGGCAGGTACTGCGAGGCAGGAGTCGACGAGTCAACGAGTGAATCGAACACCAGAAAAGGCCTCATGTTTTACGAGCTCAACTCTTGGGACCCTGCGGGAACGACTCCATGGAAACGCGATGTTGACAGCGGCGAGCTTAGCGGGACCTTTTATGGTGACATGCTCATCCTTGCCAAAATCACAAACCTGATGGATCCTCAAGCCGAGCTCCACCATGATAACGAAGTCTCCAAGAGGGATCTCGCTAAGCGTGCCGACATTGTTGACTACCTGGTACCCAGGGGTTACGCACGGGTCTTCCATCCTCAGATCCCATTACACGAGTTGATCTCAGCCTTGGTAATTCTTCAAATCAAGTTGGAGCACGAGGTTCGAAGAGGTTACGCCGTATGGACTGATGTGAACAAGAATTCATACTGTGCCAAGTAAGTATCACTAATCCATCCTCATCTTCTTTGACTAATCACAGAGTGCAGAGAGCCAGAGGACAAGCCAGAAGATCCTCCCGCCAGAACAAAGAAATGGTCCAGTAAGTGACACCTCTACTCCGCATAGAGTCCACCAATCTAACACTCAATAGTGGAAATTCATGGACTGTACACATCTCTCAATGCTGCCGACTGCGCTGTCAAGGATGACAGGCGGTACAGGAAGGTCTGGGGTTACGAGCTGGAAAAATGCTACAATTTCGACACAATGCCTGACACAGATTGTCGTGAATACAGAGGAAGTAAAGAACAGGGAGGATGCCAGGGACGTTTGCCTCCTCAGAGTGTCCTTGTCCCAGACGAGGGTTACAACTGCTTCTTTTACTTTGACGACTCGTGCTCGCGACCGTTCGGCTCCTCGCCTAACCACTCCTGTATGTCGACAAATACAGGAGATGGTTGGACTGCTAATCAGATCGGGTCTTTCAGATGTGTAAGTTAATTCCTATTCATCTTTCATTCTTGGTTATAGTATGCTAACATTCTTCTAAAGTTAGAGGAAACGAAATAAATATATTACAAGAAACCTACTACTATATATCTATATTTTAGTCAGAATACAGTTATTATAGTATCTCTGCCGTTTCACTTGTAGACCCTGGGTCTAATTAAGACCAAATACAATACATTCATTCTCCAACAATAAAGTATTATATCCGTCTTACTGAACTATTTGAATCATTGCTGGGCCGCATGATGTCTCATTCTAAAGAATCATATTATGTGTACAATCAGTGTCGCTACCATGTATTTCATCGCAGCGATATCTACACCTTAGGCAGCCATACCCAAGATGCTTTCCATTCTCCATCATTTCCTGGTCCTCATTCGTCCAGACGCAGTGATCTTTCAACCACTTGGCTGCGGCGTGATGGGCTTCCCTTGTGGCAAGGCAGACTGCAGTGGCCAACTGTTGGCGTTCAAGTCTAGCATTGGCCGCACCATGATGAAGCAACAGTTCAAGCATGTCAAGCCTCCCACATTGTGCTGCCCCCTCTAGGGCTGATACACCGTTTTGTCTCGCCCTTCGGGCATTAACTCCAGCCCCATACTCAAGTAGGTGAGTGGCAATCCCAAGGTGACCTTCCATAGCCGCTTGTTGTAATGCTGTAACACCTCTGTCAAAGGCTGGCGGAGCATTGACATTTGACCCCTTTTCCAGTAGATAGCGCACCATGTCCAGGTTCGCAACCTTCACAACGCATTGGAGTGGGGAAAGATTGTGTTTAATGGTCAAATCGTGCTCATTGATATTAGCCCCTGCTTCCACGAAGAATCGTGCCATCTGGTCATTTCTTCGGTAGATTGCGATGCACAGTGGCGTTATCATTTCCAGATGGGATGGTATTGGGCTAACATATTCCTGTCGATATTCGCGGAGAATGTTTAGATACTCTGACCTCTCCTTTGTTCCTGCAATGATGGCCAGGGCGATACTATCTATACAGCAGCCGGCCTGAAGAAGCCTTCGGAAACACGATGAGTCATTTCCTAATGCTGCTAGAGCGAGAGGGCTACCCAGCACATGGCGAGGATCGGAAGAACCTCTTGAAGGGTTGCCGCGCCAGTAGTCAACTTTGTCCCGAGTCTCTTGAATAGTACCGATGTTCTCAAAGCTGTTGAACGGTTCGGGACCACGATAGGGGCCGATACAGTATTTAAAGGGAAGTAGCGCAGACTGTAGGGCTGATCGATGAGTAAAACGGTCGAGAAGGCCTTCCAAAATGCTTATGTGCCCGGATCTAGCAGCTAAGCCGATAGCGGTGCCCTCTAACAAGTAATACTCTGTTTGTTTGTGTGGACGTGTGAGAAGTTGTTGAACCGCTACCCAGTCATGTCGCCGTATGGCTGCGCAGAACGGTCCCGCATCAACTTCATCGTCTGATGCCTCAAGCACTTCTTGAAGGAAGCTGCGACTCTCTGTAAGAATTGAAGCTTCAAGACAAGATACTCCCTGACTATCCCTCTCTCTCAAGGTTCCACCGTGATACAAAAGAAACATCATGAGCTCTTGGTCCTTGAGCCGAATTGCATCGACAACTTCACCGCCAACTAATCTTGCTCCTGATTCCAACAGAAGTTTTGTAACTTGAAACGGTCTGCCGCCAAATCGATTTCTGCGTTTATCAGGCTCAAGGACACGTTGAAGTGCCGTGCGTCCAGTCTCGTCCCGATCATTCGGGTCGCCCCCTGCAGAAATAGCGGCTTCTAAGGCGTTTTCTAACCATTCTCCGGCGATATCTGCGACCTGACCACCAGCAATCTTGGCTCCTGCGTTGATTAGAATGGCCATACAATACTGTACGTATCCTTCGTCGTCATATATTGGCCCTTCCTTGAGAAGTGTCAAAACTATCGTCAGAATAGACCGTGATTCTTGAATGCAACTTAGGTTAATCACAAGATACTCAACCCAACCGACGTCGATTATGTTGAGGAAAGTATCAACGCACCCTCCACAGTTGATCAAGAGTAGCAGCACATCGTCATAACCACGAGAAGCTGCTAGGAGCAACAAAACGGAAGATGGTCCCTCGTGAAGGGGGAAAAGGAATTCGCACAATGGTGCATGGCCATATGCTACAGCTGCGCTAAGAGGAGTAATGCCTTTTGAATTGCATGCGTATCCTAAGGGCTGGATGGCGAGAAGCCGGCGCATGATTTTGATGTCTCCTCTGATAGCTGCTGATATAAGCACGTCTGGTGTGATGCAATCAGCTACTCGGTCCTTGACTGATGCATGGCTCAGAACAAGGTTTGGGAAGTTGCCTCCTACCCGAACAGCAACACTCAGAGGGGTGATATGATCAAGACATTCCTCCTCCATCTCAGGCATGTATCTATCCTCTTCCTCAACTATGCTCTCATCTGCACGCTCGAACTGATTCGCTGTAACATCAATTTCTTGCTGCAGTATTTCTTCAACAAATTCCTCGTCCTGAAGTAGAATTGCTGCACAAAGTATTTCTCCTAGCCCAACAAAGTTTCGATATAGCATGAAAAGCTTTGAGAGGCGCAACTTGACAGCGTCAGAATTGTAACTCCTCATGGTAGCGGTAATGACGGATGCATCGACGAGGGCGTGGAAGCGGAGAAGCAGCTGAACCAGCTCAACATGTCCAGCTTTGATAGCCCTTTTGATCGGGATTGGGTGCTCCCCAGGGACAGGCTTCAAGCGACAATTAGGATCCTGACCCGCTTCCAGTAACCATTTTATTAGGTCCAATGGCCGCTGCAAATGATGGTCGTTCTTGACATGCTTGGGGAAAGTCTTAGTTGTAAAGCGAATCTCGTTTTGAAAGACAACATCAAAGAATGCTCGAATGGTGATGCTCTCGCTCCGGAGTTTCTTCAAGTCAATTTGATAGTTTGCAATTTCAGCCCTCATGACAGCAGTGAGCATGTCCCACTCTATGGGGTTCTCCAGCCGGATTCCATTCGAGACCATATAGATCAGAATTCGAAAACAGTCCGATATCGAATCGTGTTTTTGGCGCGAGAAATTTTGGGCCGTCCTGATATGTTTTCCAGGATACCATTCTGGCATGGTATTGCCGATGATACCTGCCAGCTTTAACGGAGAAAGCAGTGTGCTGTCTTTCTTTGATTGACACATTAAGTTCAACATTAACGACAGAGCAATGTCCGAGTGAGCAGATTGATGAGTGGTCAACGCATTGAACTTATACGCTTCGATAGTGGCTATTCAATAACCCTTAGTTATTCTTCTTATTTTCTTGTGGCTTGCATCTTACAGCTCCAAAAGAGATCTCGAAGTCCGAGCCATGGAAGGGTGGCTGGCCACTTTATGTCTATTTGAATGGAAGGCGGTGTGCATATATGAATTTGCGAGTTTATTGGGGACGAAGGACCTATTATGGGTATAGTTTTAGAGAAGATACTCGAATATAGGGTTCAACGTACGAGTTTGAAGTCGAGCGAGGATGTTTATTTCTTCATTACGACTCGTCTCTTTTACCACTTTTGACCTTTTTAGAACTCTTCTGTAGTGTATAACCTTGCTGTCTCTTCCCTCACGCTTACGTTTGTCAATCATTTGACTTATGTATTGCCAGGACTCTTTGGTAAGGTTCTTAGAGATGTTCCAACGCTTGAGTTTATACTCTAGCTGTGCCTTTCTATCAGTCAATTAGTATATCCTAAAGAGCAAGTGGTCTATAGGTTATATCAACGTTATGTGAAGGTTTTAAGATTCTAAGGAAGTTACCAAGTCATTAAGTGAGGTGTTATTAAAGAGATATTCGCGTGTGATGAAAAGCATTTGTTCTAGCCATTGCTCTTTAGTCACTTGTGGCTTCGCTGCACCTATGGTGGGCATCTAAACCAATGGCCGTTTTAGGGCTGTTAGTCAGTACCCCGCTTTTTCGTAAGTGTGTAGGCAAGACCAATAGAATCGTAACGTTTTCTTAAAATACTCAATCTGTCTCTAAAACTTATTAATACGCTAGGCACTTAGAGGTGGAAATAGGGTTCAAGGTTTTTACTAGTGGAATAACGCCGATATACAAGAGTGTTAGATAGGGAACTTGTCGGCTACTTATGGACGCCTAATGAGGCTCTGGACACCTAATTTTAATTCGTCCCTTTTAGAATCTAAGTGGCTTGAATGTTGGGAAATCTTTTCTAAGGTCTTGTATTCTACTGTATGCATTTTCATTGGTTATATCTTAAATCTTATCACTACCATCTGTTAATAAGACTATAATCTGATTTGTCCGTTCCACATAATAACACCAGTATATAATATCATAGCGACAATTTAATTGGGTTTACCTAGAATCTGAATGCATTGGAGCTCGATAGTTGATTACGCTACTGGCTGAAACCTAAATCTGAAACTTAACAGTTAGGAATTGAACCCGAACAAGTCGAGGCTCCGCCTATTCCTGTATTCTCTTTGCAGTATACCTAACCGATGTTTTTAGAGTTTATCGCTTACAGGGATTTCATTCTAACACCAATGGAGAATATTGAAATTAGGACAACTATATAGAGACGAATTATAAAAATGAGAATATAGGGTATTTTATGCCACGGCCTGCCTATATTAGGAAATTGTTATCCTGCTTTATCTTTAGAACTAAAGGGCTAATTAGGTTTGGGGTAAGTTCTGCTTCCTTAATTATTAGGAGATTACTGGCTGACTTTAGGAGAGTTAGTAAATTAATCCCGGATAATTAAGCCTGCCGATAATACGATTAGAATAAAACGATCGAGAGGCTCTATAATTAGGGTAGCCGATAATTCAGAATGAGTAGTATCTATAATGAGGCCTTTCACCTGTAAGTTGTTATTGGCTTAAAGCGGCATGTCAGCCTTACCGGACGAATATAAGTATATCGTCTTAAGAGAAGATAACAGATGAGAAGAGATGAGAAGTAAGAGTAGTGAGATATATTGGAAACTTATAGAGAAAATAAACTCTACTCAAATATACACAATGAGAATGCGACCTAAATCTAATAGAAAACCCATACTAAATAAAACTACACTAATAAAAATAGGGACCTAGGTTCATTATCCAGCAGATTCAAGTCAATATTATTAAGAGTTAAGAAAAATGTGCTTTAAGACAATATATTAACCGACAGTTAATAAGATATAGCCCCCATTTAAAGGCCAGAATTTAAGTAACAGTTGCGCTTTTTAGGATCTAAAAGGACTTTATAGGCAATCTAAAGCTTCTTAAACTTCTGGGTTTTCTTAGGGTTACTGCCATTTTTGTCTGGGTGCCATTTTAATGCTAGGGCGCGATAATAGGGGGTTAGGATCTTATCTATATTTTCTGGAGTTCTAGGATTAAGCCCAAATATTTGAAGATATCCCTTTGGGTTATTAAATGATGGCGTCGTTCTTGGATTTGCGATCAATGATGGGGGCAGTTCTTCTAAGCGCTCGATGTATGTTCGCTGTTGACGAACCAGGGCGATTAAAGACTCCTTAGAAAGAGATTCTAGTTCGTCGCAAGCTCCATCTCCGACGCCAGTTGTAGCACCAACGCGAGATTGGAAACTAGACGGTCTAGCATTCTTTGTACTTGTATGATAGCTTGCTTTGACATCGAACAGCTCTCTTTTCTGTATGAAATCTAGTTGGCTTAGCTGAACCAGCGAATGAAAAACAAGTTTTATTGATTCGCAGTTTCTTTTTTCATAATCATGGGCCCAGGCGCAGTGTTTGTTAGGCAGTGGCACAACTGCAACGTTGAGGCGTAAAAAACTCAGTAAGACCTGTACAGTCTCAGTTTGGTAGTGATAAAGTAACGTAGATAGTCCCGCATTAAGATCGATCTTACCATACAGAGGTCGCATGCGGAATATAGTCTGGATTAGAGAATGCCATGGCGACGGAGTCGATGTCAAAATCATAAAGCAGCTTTAGGACTTTAACCCTAGCGGCAGTGGAAATGGCTTTCTCATCAGATCTGACTATATCCAGGGCTAGATGAGCGAGAAGCGAAAGTCGGAAATTGATGTGGATACTCTCCCTCGGTGGAAGATTTAAATGTCTGGTCTGGATTCCAGCACTCTGATACATGCTGTCTGTGTAGATTTTCGTCCGAAGTCTTGACTCTGCGACACCATCTCTATTTAAAGCCTTAAGGATGTCGGCATATAGTAGGTGATATTCTCTGAGGAAGTTTAAGCGCTCCTTCGCAGGTGTGATGTTAAGGCCATAAGGATTGGAGCGTCTGGTGTAGTCATACTGAAAGAAATTGCTCAATGCAGTAAGATTGTACGGAATCCTGAAGCTGAAAGGATTATAGCGATGCAGAATCTTCTCATCTTCCTCTCTCCATGGATAAAATGAAACACTTTCGGATCCAAGATATTCCTTAGGATATGAAGGTTTGCTGCTCTTCGGTTCTCTCCGTGGATAGCTGTCCTCAATAAGGGTGCGGACCGCAGCGATGTATTTTGGATCAACAACTTCTGAAAGATCCCAATCAATATGTTCGTATGCCATTGTGATGCGCCACGAGAGCGAGTCGGTATTGAACTTATTTGAGCTTTGAGGGTGACAAACTAATCCGAGTTTTTGAACAGAGAAGGTCGGTGTCACAGCCTAGAACAGGACTGACGTAGCATAGATACCTGACCTGTATCCCACCAATGATACGATAGAGTTCGCTAGCCGAGCACGTTCCCCGCTATTTGGGCCACACCATCCCCTCAATTGCTGGCTCCTGTATTAAAACCAACCCATCTACGCGACAAGCACATTGTTTCAAAGAGTGTGGGAAAAAGGATCCTACTCAAGTATACACAATAGGAACGAACGTGCTTGATGAAGCATCGCGACTCATGCGGTCTCAAAAACGAGGTGAATAATTGACCGTGAGTTGTCTCACTCTAGGCGTGCATATAACTAGGCATAAGCTCAAGCTCTATCACCTTAACACTTCACTGAAATTACAAGCTACTGCAACGGTCACAGAAAAATCAATACGACATGGGAGACACATTCGGTAGAGCGATAAGTATATTGTGTGATGCAGTGGAGTTGTATGCTCCATTTAAAGCTTTATAGATCAGCTTGCCCCGTGCTGGTACGCTTGACTGAGACATCTCTTGATAAGAGCTGGGAAAGATGGAGTACCTTCCTCCTTTTATCTAGGTGAAAAGCTCTAAAATATTGCTCTAGAACTAAGTGGCGGACAGCCCCTAAGGATACCAAACTAGCATGGAGCACACACTTCGATCCTGTACAGCTAACCCATTCCGTTCTGCCTTCGTCTCTAGTATGAGTAACTGCAAACTACCTTTAATAATCTCTTACTTCTAAAAACAGGGACAATCATCTAGACTGAAGTAGCATGTATATTGAGGAAGAGCGTATAAACCCAACCGTTTCTCCTCCCTATCGTGAAGATAAACCGTTATTCCTTGCCTGACGAAACCAAGGCATAACTCTATCATCTACTAGTTCATTGCTTCCTCAGTTACAGCAGCAGCTGGAGCAGAGACCGTAGCGAGAGTAGTATCAGCACCTGGGTTTGCCAATCTCCAGTTGCAGGGAACTTCAGCCCATTCCGACCTCCGGCACTGATGCCAATCACAGCCATAAACGACTTCAGACCGCATCAGCATGCAGCGTTTAGAACTCTGGTGACTATACTTGAAATGGCCCCTACCACGAGACCAGTCGATGCAAAAGTCAGTCATCCCCGGGACACGTGTTCCCCGGCAACCGTCTTCACCGTTAACAGCGTAGCTACCAACGTCAGTGAAGAACCGTGCGTCCTTTTTGTTGCAGTCGGTGGCAGTGCATCTCGTGTTGACCGTCATAGAGTCTGCAGCGCAAGTTGTTGCAAGAATGGCAAAAAGGGCTGTAGTATCGAAACGCATTTTAAACTTTGAGACGTTGAGACTAGGAGATTATTAGACTCTGAGGTCTTCGGTGAGAATATAAGAAGATCGTGTATATTTTGATAATAGGAGAAAATTACAACTTACCGGTAATTACTTAAGGAAGGTTAGATGAAACTTATTCAGTGAAGTAGTATTTAAAGAAAATCATCAACTTCATAAATTACTACGGTTATATAACATCTTCTGGGTAAATCTACACAGATAAATAGCCTATATAGAGAAAATAATATGTCTCTAATGAAAAAGCTTATCCACTCCGGGTTTAGAATTATCGCTTAAGTCTCTAAAACAGGAAGCTAGGATACAATGCCTGGTAAACCTTCTGGACTTAGTACGTGTCATTGTCTCGGTTGGTTTTTCGTACTTGAGAGATCAGTGATATGAGAGAATTTATTTAATTGTCTTTAATAACCTGTGTACTTTGACCTTGTTTGCGGAGTAGTAGTCAGTAACTATCTATAAAGTGCCTAACCTTTATTCATCTGACGCAGGGGAGTATAACTAAAAAATAGAAAATAAATCATAAGTTTAAGATGTGATGTATATTTAATTCTACCTGGATTGTTACATTAATAGATTAACCAGGCAATAGGATACATATGATAGCATTCTAAGATTGATGTCCCTTTAACTGCAGCAGAATGCATACAGCGGCCAATCCTTGTACTTTTAGTCTGATACTTCCTATAGGATTTAAGTTAATTATAGGCTGTGGAGGAGTAAAATCCTTTAAACAAGGGGTTAAACGATAAATACAATATAGAACGGTCTAGGCCTGAGAGATATTTAAAAGATTCGCTATATAGAGTAAGTCTAAGTGCCGCAATGTGGGTTTATTTAACTAGCAGCTACTCCTAGATAGGAAAGTGCTGGAGTTAGTATATATAAGGCAATATATTTCGAAGGTTAAGATGAACTTTCACAAGGCTTTTAAAAGACTTCTTAGTGTTTTAACTATAATTGTAACATCTGGATTCTCCAGCGGATAAACTAGTCCGTCCTAGATTAATATTAGCAGATGCGTAGGGCATGATGCTGAGCGGTGCAAGGTGCCACGTCTCTTAATACTGAACAAGATGGGGTAGGCATATTCAGGTAAAGTAGTCTTGTTGATAGCTGTCGAGCTCAATATTCTATCTGGTGCTAAAAGAATTCGTGCATACATGAGTATGTTGTGAGGGAACGACGAGCTGTAGGAACCAGTTATTCCCAGAACGGTTCGTCTTAGCGACGCTGCATTTCTACATATAGCGTTCCTGTAGTGAGGGCTGGGTCGGATGGGTTTTAGTGTAATAAGGTATAATATGGCGTGCAACTGAATGCCAGGAAAGGGGTTTAGCAATCAGGTGTATCTAGAGTCTCCTATATAAGCCTGAAAACATACCCTTAGTCCTGAGAGTTAAATTATTATCTGTCCCTTAATAGCCTACAATCCGTGTGCTCCATGCAAAGACTAATGATGTTCGTATTTAAAACCAACTACTACCAATCCTTGTGTCACTTTTCTATCCCTCCTACTTAAACCACCTTACAATAAAGGCCTCTATCCTCTATGCATATGTTGCCCTTGTTAGCATCATAAGCACCTAAGAAGCTTGCGAAGAGGGTAAACTAGCCAACATCGGGCCAGGGTACAATATCCAATACAGGTGTGTCGAATATCGCCTTAACCAGAGTCATAGCAACGTTTGAACCATGAAAACTGTGCATCCAAGTGCCAAATTATCACTGTTGACGTTTGCACTCACCATACAAGCCAGAAGGAGTACATGGCCGGCCACCCAAATAGCCAAGGAGGCAGAATAACTGATACCACCTACATAGTCTGGGTCCCGGAAGACGTTGAGAATCCATTCCCTGACGACCATCCCTTTCCGGAGACGTGGGAAGAGGAGAACTATTAGCTGAGGAGAGCTCTGGATGATTCAAAGCGGCAATCGGGAAGCTGTGACTACAACCTCCAGCCACCGCTGAGGAAACCCGCCGTCTGTGGTGCTAGGGTACATCTCTTTGGAGAGGTGCGCTACGACTGGCTTCGCAACACCAATTCTGTCCAATGCAAGAACGTATGCAATGTCGAACCTGGGTGTCTTTCATACAACACCGATGGAAGTAATGTGAATTCCAGTTGCGATCTTTACGAAAAGTATAGTTCGGACTTGAAACTCCAACCTGTTCCACACCCAGCCTGGGCCCATTTTAATAAAGGTTACTGTTAACAAGTTATCTGTTAGCCAGGTTAGAAGGCTAATACATAGCCCCGTCATTAGAGAAATACATCTCCTGAAAGTGTTGTTTACTTCGCTTCAGGGTATAACAAGAGGCCCTTGAGTGTTATACCACCAAGAGTTTATAATTAATTGGGTTAGTTATTCTAAGGCCTTTAGTATAACTGACCTCCCTTTTCTTTTTTAAAAAAAAAAGTGCAATAAATTCTAGTAGAATGGCGATTTTTAATATATTCTGTAAATTCTTTTATGACGTTTACAATATATAGTTTGTTAATATATGCTATTGAAAACAGTCTAAGTCGAGGCAGCCTTATGCCTACCCCCTTCTGAAAATTAGCAGATATTAGGTAGACTGACGGAAACACAACGCGTTTCGTATTCTAGATTTTCTGGTGTTAATAGCCCACTGCGGCAATATTAGTGCGTTTTCATCGTGGGAAATTCCAAGTAAAGATACTAGGCGGTGATTGGTAAGAAAATAGCCAGTGTTATGAAATTCTGACGATAATTCTTAAATAGGCGAGATAGGCCCAGATGAGATAGATAAAAAAACACAATTCAAAAAACGCTTCTAAGACATTGTGGCTAATAACGGCGGTCAAACGTTGCGGACTAGTTACTCGGGGTCCATACTGTTTCAATGGCAAGGAGAGTGGCAAAGAGTGAGTAAAGGAAAATATTGGCATCTGGCAATACTCCCATCGCGCAGTCATAGGTGATCGAAAAGATAATAATGCCTTGGAAATATTCTCACTGTATAGGCTATATTGACGATCGTTTAAAGTCTCAAAATGTATAAATATGGTTATGTCTAATAAAAACAGTGGCTCGGCTCATATGTAGGGATTGTCCTTTATTTTTGAGCAACTAACTCAAGATTTGTCGTAGTTCGCGATCTCAACTAGCATCTAGCTGCAACTAACTACTCCACCATCATTATCACAGTTGGTGTTTAATCCGGAGCACTGTGTAAGTCTCTAGAGTAAGCAACGTCACAACATGAATGAATCTGAGATGGGAGACGACCTACCTTTCCAACATTGCAGATTTGACGACGGCCGTTGACAAGGCACTGTCCTTCAAAACCTGTGCATTGCTGTCAAGATTATTGTTAGTGGTATGTCTCTAAATTGTTATGATAGTGACAGTTAATACGCACGCCTAGCGCAAGTGTGCCAACAGTTCCCTTTGCGGTTTCGTTGCTAGTTCCATTGGTAGGCATGGCCTGCGCGCCCAGTGCCACCAAGAGTGTAGAACAAATGGATAGAAGCTTCATTTTGAGGTAAGGGCCTGCTGGTATGTTTGTTCTGGTAGTATTCTTTGATAGAATTCGTTACTGGTTGTTTCCTCAGACTGACTGGATTTGATCTGGATTTATAATTGTCCTCTCATTGCGCGTACATGGGTCTTACCTAGACCCGAAGAGTCATTACCTATGACAATGATGATAACGTGTTCTTCCTTCTCATTCCTCGTTGGAACGGGACCGGCGAAAGTGGAGGATTCTCCTAAACCAATCCTTCCTGTCTTCATCCTACTGCTATGATGTCGCATCACCGGAATGCTCGTAAGATTCGTGGTGAGATCGTCGGCCGCATATTTCTAATGACGTAACTCGATATAATTGCCGAGTATGTGGTGGTGAGAGAAGACAATCTACCCCCCTACAAGAGAACAATGACGAGACAATAAAGGATCTGTTGATCATTCCTTCAGCTTGACCAGGGACTAAAACCACAAGCCCCGGAGTTACTAAACTTTGGCTAACTGGAAAGTGGGTCCACCGTTATCGAAAAGCGTATCAGATAACTTGGGTAGGCGAGATAGACAAGCTCGTTTAGCGAAAGGCATGAGTAGCAGGGCAACGAGAAACCCTGGTTAAGGGGAACACCATGAGCAGCCGACACGTTACATGGTAGTAGATCAAAAAGGAATATCTTCCTTGTCTGCAATCACCAAGTCTAGTGGTAATGGTTTTCCGGCCGTTCGACCCAGGACGGCGGTGTATGCCGTTGTCATGGTCTGAGCCTCTGGCTATAGGGAGGTCCCGTGCGTTGTTACAAAGCGGGGAAAGCGTACATCCATCGGTCTTGACGGAAATTCCGCACACTCAGCCTCGCGCTGGGATTGTCGCGATGGTAAGCTTTCTCGAATATCAACTTAATCAGGATAGTTTTATGTCGCTCATTACGACATATTGTCTCCATACGCAGCAGCTGAGCATCTTCGCGAAATTGTAGTCCAAGTCCGATATAGGAAAGACTTCAAGTATAATAGATAATGAGGGAGCCCCTCAGAATATAGTATCGCAATTTCTCTCTACTTTTTAGCCATACAATAACGCTGCTAGAGAATCTTACCCTCCACACTACTTTTATTCTTATCTTGTTTTACTCTCAGAATGCGCTCCGTAGTTGCTGTCCTGCTTATTGGCCTTCCCTTGGTCCTCGGCAAATGTCACGACAGCGGTGTCGACTGGGCCACGCAGAAGACTTTTGCCCTCACTAAGGCGCGAGAGGGCTGCGAACTCAAGTTCACCATCAACAAGTGGTCTCCTGGTGAGGCATTGGGGGCTTGCTATAACCTGGACAGCACTAAAAAGATCGACCTTGTCCTCGAGCGCATTAGCGATGGCGATGACGAGAGGGAAATCGGCGTTGATGAGTGTTACGACGGTTTCCAAAAGGAAATTAATGGATGTGATCATGGAGGCTACAGTTCTTACACCAACTGGAAGTACAGGTATGTCTTCTCTTTTCTCTTTAAGCGGTCCGTCACTAATACAATACCTTCTAGTGCTGATCCCAATGCTGGACAATGTAATGAGGATAACTAGGCTTTGATGGTCTATACCCGCAAGCTAGGTACTGGCTTTCTTTTCCAAGAGATATGAATGGGAAAGAAGAAAACATGGGAATGTGTTGTTGAGAATAGCTGTACTCAAACTGAGTAGCGATCAATTGAACAGATCTCGTTATTTATTTATATACAAGACCACTGCCGTTCATAAAATTGCTTTTCTAGCTTCAGTTGTAGTAAGGAAATTTGTAGTTTGTGTATGGAGTTGATTGCATTTGTTATAACTTCTCAAAGACTATGGCGCTATTGGAATAAGAATGATATCCTAAAATAAGAACTTGCGGGTGCCAGTTTATAGTTGCTTCCCATCGGACGTTTTCAATGGAATACAAAAAGAAATAGTGGGTATTCAGCTGTAGTTGTGAAACTGTGAAATTAAATAGGATTGCTCTTATGCTTTACTAATATTATGTAAAAACTGTGTTAATCCTTTTTGGAAGGCGTATCCTTTTTGCTCTTTAGGGTATTTCTTCATTATATGTCTGCTATTACTAATCGTCCTTCTATGATATGACCTCCCGTAGTAATCGTGCTAACTATGTATAAACTGTGTAACCTCATTTGAGTCCTACTACTCGATGAATGAGTTTCGGACAGCTTACGCGGCTCTTCCCAGGGTATTTGTCTCTAAGAAGGTGCGGCCACGATGCATTCAATCCCATTTACAGTGTATTTTAAGACTATAGTTAGCGGATACCAAGTAACATGAATAATACAGCGAAACATCTTGTGATCAACAAGTCATGACGTAAGAAATAAACCACACATGGAACCTGGACTATGGCATTGAACCCTCTGCATCACATGTAGTGGTGTCATCAGGTTCGGTATATGCTCTTGACTCCTACTCGATGCGATCACCAACAGCAGAGGGGACTACATGCCGAATCCCTTAAGAGTTTTCTCCTCACCTGAGAGGATCTACTTCTCCGAGACCATTGAACTAGTTTTTTCTTTGGCTGTAGCGTGACTTTCCAAGTGGCAGAAAGGTGACTGGTCGGCATCCTCAAAAAGTCCGAATCTCCTTGATAGAATCCCACTACTACCACTTGGCATTTGGAGTTCGAAGTTTAGTTGGGTCATGACGATCGTTTACCAGGATTTATTCTTGTAAAACCAGTCATGCGGGCCCACATAAGATGTTCCTAGGATCGGTATCCATGCACCTGGCTACCTAAGCGGCCGCCTCACTCAGCTAGCGTCCGAGTTATATCCCTGTCAATGTGTCGAACACTACAGAGTACCAATCGCCTGAATAAAGGTGTTTGAGCCAGAATGACGACAACCAAGTCTTGTAGTTTACTTACTAAAGTAACCGCAAGATACTGCCTAAGACAAGAGAACTAACGCCTTCTTCTACTGCTCAAACTGTTGGCTTAGTAACTCCTAACAACATCATGCGACTGACGAGAGCTTCTCTATCACTGGCTGCAGTCAGTGCCGAGGTACGCTGTCACTTCCCTACTCATTCAATCTTCATAAGCCTGATATAGCTGACAATTTGCAGGCATTGAAGGCTCCTCACCAGACAACAACCACTACTGCGCAGTCATCTGGGAAGTTATTGGTAAACTTCGAGCAGAGCCATCTAGAATTTGATCACTGGGTTGACCGCATGGTTGAAAAAGGTCAACTGTACCGGCCCAACATCACCAGCACCGGATTGATCCAGGTCAGGGAGGATGGAAAGGGCTGGAAGGTGACGTTGAAAAACGTCGCTTGCTCCACTGTTACCGGTAACAAGGACCTTCTTGAACGGGCGGAGGCGCACTTCTGCGACGACTTCATTAAGAATGCCGGCAATATCATGGCTAGAGAGATGGAGCTCGACGTTACGCGTCTGTTGTGCGACAACGGGATCTTCTGCAAGCTCGGTGTCAAGAGTGTTTTTGACTTCTTTCACCTATTCCCTACAGCCGATGATATCGCTGGTGTCTGCCATGATATGTTTAATGCTGTTCAGAATGCTTGTCCTGATGGTGGAGGTGTTGCAGACACCGAAGTCACGTATAACGGAGCAGCGGAAGTTGGACAGCTGGAGTTCTCGTATACTCTGGGTAATGGCAATGAGTGCAAGGAGGATCCCACACATCAGTGCTTTGATCGGGACATTCAATGAGTCATTTTTAGGGTTTCTTTAACGTCCTTTGAACAGCCCTATTTTGCTGTCGAGGTCTTGTGATTACCATAGGAATACATATATGCCTGGTCCCATGCTCTTCTTGGTCGCTAGCTCCTGTTTGATGGAGAGAAACTGGACTTGTTGCCTGTAACAATAAATCACAGTTGAGAACTTGGTTCTGGTGTCGGTCAACTTCCTTAATAGACAGCCTCATATATCAAATGAAAATACCTGAGTTTTGCGCTTATG
Source organism: Fusarium chlamydosporum (assembly GCA_014898915.1). Lineage (NCBI taxonomy): Eukaryota > Fungi > Ascomycota > Sordariomycetes > Hypocreales > Nectriaceae > Fusarium > Fusarium chlamydosporum. Next base: position 51,154 of record JAAVUD010000055.1, on the reverse strand, counting down.
GTCTTGCTACTTACTAAGTGTCGAAGTGGTGGGTTGTGGAAGCTCTCCGTTCGTAGGATGTAACCTTAGTCTCCCTATTTACACCCCTCTGTAGCTGAACTAGGTATTGTGCGCCTAAATTTATTTAGTCATAGTCGTCCTATGTGACCACGTAAGTGCCTCTCATAGCGCATTTGATCGTCAATGAGCCTGGATTCAGCTCCTGGCGGTGTGAAGAGTAGGATCGGATATTATGATAGACGTGCGATCTGCATATGAGGATTCGTTATGAAATCCTTCGGAAAACCATACTTCAATTTTGCCACTAAGCCTCACCGACTTGAACTGTCACACTACCATCACTGGAGAAAGGAGAGTGGTGAATCCTGATCGGAGAGGGTTCCGAAAAGCATTTAAACTGCTGAAGGCTCGTCCCATAAGCTACTTCATGCCACAGCTTCAGCATCTACGTCTCTGATCATCAAACGTGTCTACATATTCGCATTGACAACAATCACTTATATATTTACCAAGTACGAAAGGAATGCCTCTGCATATGATAAAAACCTAGTGCTAACGCATCGCTAGAGGAACCATCCTATAGTTCAATATGCTTGGTCTCAACAAGGTCAACCTTCTCGCCTTGAGCAGCCTATTGGTTCCAGCTCTGGCAGCTAGCATCGGAGCTGGCAACCGCGGCATCGAAATCTCAGACAAACGCGTCACTAGAACCGAGGGCGTTTTCGTGGCCGGCGAAATTGTCACCGGACGAGATATCGGTTTCGGTGGCCTCATCGTTGGTGACCCCGATAACAGCTTCGTCAGCGAGATTCGCGAGCAATGGAAGGTCGCACAGGGTAGTAGCAGTGGTATTTACCAGGAGCTTCAGCAGGTTGCCTTCGTTTTGTACCCTGATCAGAGCAAGCCTTGGCCTGAGGAAGTCAAGTTTGCGATTTATCTGGCTCCCCTAAACATGCCATGAATTCATTGCGAGAGGCGTTCTAGCCGTTTTAGATATAGTTAGAACTTTATTTTATCCCCACCTCTTACGCTACTTGGTATCTGAGTCAATATTACCCTGTTTGCCTATTTTCAGAGTTTATCTTTTCAGACCTGGGACTTCTTATATAATGACTGAAGCGCACAATGCATAATATAATATCCTAAAGCAATTCTATGAGACACAACTGAAAAGAAACATGTACTTTCAAATTCTAATATGCGGCCGGTAAGTGTATTATTTATAACATTATTTCTTCTATGTTCCTACCTATCTTAGACTTGCTATAACTACTATAGCGTCTAGAAACCTGATCGTCAGTAGGCATCAATCTTAATCGTCGATAGACCTATGCCTTACTAGTTTTATTAAATCTCCCATATAAACATAATTACTGGCTGCCAGCTGACACATAGATCTATAAGCTGAGAAGTGGATTTGGGACTTCTTTAAGGCTGGTTTATCTGATTAAGTATCCTTCTATATTCCCTAATTTTATATAAATATACCGGCTTCTATACCACGTCTTCCTGACAACGTAGGGTCCTCAAACTAAGCACGGGTTGAGCGGTAAGCTGATAGCGCCGTGCTAAAATGCCATATAGATGTCTGATGTTGGGAGGCGTACAACTTGGCTATGCCTGTCTATTGATATTCTACCCTATAGCTCAAATAACATCATCCCGGCACGTCAGCCTCACGGAACGAATAGAAGTGGGCCTGTTTACGAGAAAACGATACGTCAGGGGAGACAACAGGTGGAGCAGAAAGCAATGTTTAACATGTGAATAAAGAAACGCTTGCTATGTATTGCAAACTGTGACGAATAACAAGCCATACTGTAGCAGTTCCTTGCGCGTGGCCAATGTGATCTCATGTTGTTGTTTTTTCACTTCTCTCGAGAATCGAGCCGTCATAATGATGTATCGCAAGACATTTATCAGTTGTGCGGTGCAAACGAGCATGGACGAGAAATGACTGGCTGCATATTTTCAACCCTCCTCCAGCAATAGGAAGCAGGCCGCGACTGCTCCTAAGCTTGCAGTTATCTCTGGATTGTCATGTGTCAGCTTCATAAGCTATCGGTCCCATCCTGGATTAAGTGCCGGAGAGGCGGGGTAGTGAAACATGTCAAGCTTAATTTCAAGGCCTGGGCCGCTTCACACTTGCGGATCCCGGGAGCCAAGGGTCAGGAGTGGGGAGCTGGAATATCGGATCAGATTAGCTTGTCCTGCGCATCCGCAAGTCATGACCAATAGTAAGCCGTGTTGTCACAATGTCTTGCAAGGGGTCGGCATGCTCTTCAGGGTAGCTACGGTCTAGACTCCTATCTCTTTGTGTAAACTAGAGAAGTGTTGATTTCTGGAGGTAAGACATGCAGTAAACTATCTACATTCACATTCCCTCATATCATCGAATGACAACATTAGCAGTCATGGAGTGCGAGGTGGCGGCAAGTGGGAAAGGCGGCAGCTGATACACCCTAGACTTGTATTCTTTTGATATAAGAGATGCTATAGAGGGCTACCAACCAACTAGTAGATATACCGCAACAGAGGTAGTTGTTGAACGGAATTGTGCTTGTTGATTGAGTGTCTGTCTGATTGCATCCCCATTTTCAGGTTTTGCAATACACTAATCCAGGAATTGCAGTGCTAAATATGTCTCCACCGGTTTAACAGTAGTGAATACTAAATAATAGAGAACATATTTCAACTTCATCCTAATCTATTACTTTGGTTCGGGAATATCAGCGGTAACCATACCACTGGAATATTCCGAAAGGTAGTCACCAATCTTGGTATCTATTCAACTGATTAGCTAGTTACTCAAAGTATATGGAATGACAAATAGATTCTTTCCATTAATACAGGATAGAGACTCACACAGAGCGACAGCGGAAGACAGTTGATTGCCAACAATGTTAATTTTCAGGGGAGGAGGGAGTGAAGCCTGTACCAGGTTAGCATAGGTCTCATGATCACATACGTGTGTATGTGTGCCATTCGTGCCTAAGAGCAGCATCTAAAAGCAGACTCACGATATTTTCAAATGACTCTCCCGACTCAATCCATCTTCTAATTTGCTCAGTGTCATCCATCAAAGCACCCCAAACACCTGTGATTGCGGTCATGTGGGTTGTCATGTATGCGACGTCATTGGTGAGGGTAGCCTGGAGAGTCGTACGGGCTGATTGGATGGAGCTGACGTTTGCATTCAAGCTGGCAATCTCGTTTGTCTTCGCAGTCAAAGCTTTGGTGGTGTCTGTGATGTACCGATGGTTAACACGACCCAAACGACACTACCAAAGAGCCCATGTCTTATTGATACTCACTGGAAAAGTCGATCCCCGTGGCAATCAAACCAATGCCAAAACCAACTGTGATTAAGCCGCCGGCAACCTGATATTAGGGGTCAGCGCAATGAAGTTATCGTTTGGAGACAGTTTCTTACCCAGAAAAGAGGCGCCAAAGGTCCGGCGAAGAAGCCGCCAATGATCGAGGCAACGCCAATGCCAGCACCGACACCAAAGCCGATCAATCGATCACGGAGACTGCTCAGGTGATCCAAGAGGTTTTGCTGTTCTTTTTGGGCGGTCTTGATCTGTTCGTTGATCTCCCCCTCAGTCTTTTGGCCCCACGTACCAAAATCGCCGGTGAATTTCCCAAAATCATCAACAACTTTCTGCAGACGGGTCTTAATGCCATCCGCCCGCTCATGATATCCTTCTGTGTTCTAATGCATCCTGTCAGTTCTCCTCCTTTGACACGCAGGAATATACACTAACCTCCTTGGCAGCATCCATGATGGCCAGCTTTGATGTGACATCCAGGGTCGGGTCGGCAACGACCGGAATAATGGTAGTATCGAAGCTCTTTGCATATACTGAAACATCTGCAGCTAAGGTGCGACTGTCCTTGAGCACTTGACGCCATGAGTTCTGTATATCTCCGAATCTCGGAAGGAACTGGTCAGTACTGGTCAAGCTGTTGTCGCTATCGATCTTGGCAAGTTGAGTGTAGATTGATGCAAACTTCTGATCAAGTGCTTTATATGCTGTGACGGCGTCCCGCGCTGCAGCCTTGAAGATCTCAGCGGTTGCAGGATCAGTCAAGTCCTTCTGGACTTTCTCGTGGAATTTGGCAGCGTCTTCCGGAGTAAGGTTTTTTGGATCCGGAAGGGGCCCATTTGCAATAGTTGACTTTTCATCCGGGGTCAGTGATGCTGCGTAGGTATTAAGCTGGTCAACAGTTAATTGTTTGCCGTCTGTTTTCGAAATCAGACCCTGCACGACGGACTCGTAGGACGGCGGAGGAGTTTCTGTGCTCATTTTGTGCTATGATCGAGCTATCGCTGACAAGGTATTCGCTATACGCAAACTTGATGTGGAAAGGTGAAGTGATCAGTTGTGCCTGGTGAGAAGCAGTGAGACTTTTGGATGGCGGAGCTATATGACTTTATACACTTCATGCAGGCTGGTAATGTTCATATCTGTATGCGTCGCCCATCATGAGCTGAACGCGGGAGGTTGAACCCGGGTATTCAGGTTTCCAGCAGACATCAACAGAACCTGGTCCGTGGCTTGCTCGTCTATCAAAACCCGAGCTGAATACTGCACAAGACGTTATGTGCAATAGTCTAGACAACGCCTCCTGCAGAAATACCTGACGCGGGGTTGCGTTCATCACGGCCTAACTTGCCATAAATCAGCTATATGGCCATAAAGAGGAACTGATAGATGGTTTATGGCTGGCTGAAATAGCAAGCTCGTATAAGCGCTAGTGTGGCCGATGTGACGGTGAATGTTCTAGCCTTCAGCCGCGACGGCAAGACAGGCATCACATACATCGGAATATTGAGTGTTTCATCATGGACGATAGATAGGTGACTAGACTTTTTAGTTATATTTGCCTATACAATCAGTATTCTTGCTCTGCTAAGTCGATGGCAAGCTGGATTATCGACTAGGGTGGTCAGCAATTTCATTCCATCAATAAATGTTTCTATGACTAAATCATATGGAATTGCGGTACTCGGCAATGGACGAAGTTTCGTCCTCCGCCACCGCCGCAGACTAAGCCCCGAGGATAAGGAGAACGCGACGCTCGATGAGAAGCAGCCACACTGTAGCAATTGCTCACCTGCCAGCGGGAGAAACGGAATTCAACCTCACCGCGACGCTCAGCAGCGATGGGCTTATCCTCCCTCAAGCTGCGGCGGATCGCACGAGCCGAGATGGCCTGGTAGCGGTTGTAGCTGCAATGTGTCAGTTTCTCGCGAACTCCTGCAGATTGTCGACATTTCCCCTCTCCCGTTCAGTGTCCGAGCTTCGGGGGTGTTGAGTTTCGGTCGCTGGAACGAGAACAGGAGAGAGACAGAGGCGCGGGGTGGTGGGAGATCTCAATTGAGGTAAAACATGGCCCCATTCCCTTCCCACCCCGTTTACTTTGATGTCCCAGAGGATGCGCCTGTGTTTGTCCTGAGAGTAATGAAAATAATTTTTGTTTGGCCCAATACGGCTTGCTGGCACCGCCTGCAGATGGTGACTGCAAGCTGGGGGTGACGAGCAAGATGACTGACAACTACTAGCACGATTTTGGACCCTCCAAGCTGACACTCGTCATTCAGCCACCGGCCAGAGCTTCGCCTGTTGCCCTCTCTTCAGAAGACCCTCACGTTTAGGCTAGAGCGAGACGTCTCAATCAGCGCTGGATCCAGGAACACGCCGGACGTTGCAGATCACTTCTTCCTGGTAGCGGGGCCAGGGGTGGGAGTAGTGTCATCGTCATCCAGCCAAACTTTTGATGGACGTAGCAAAGGGAAATCGTATCAAAATTGGTATCAGGACTAAACTTCAACAGTTTAGGTCAAATCGGACAATTTAGGCTTATGGCACTATTTAATCGGCTGTCACACTCGACATGCTTTGGGGGATGCCGTTCCATTTCTCCTGATACTGGGGATGCCTCGAGGACGGTGGCAATAACACTAGAGCGTCTAACGAGCAGATAGACCTACTCGCTACTCACGAGTCGCAAGAGAGCACCCACGGGGACGGTGTTCCTGGTGGCGAACGAGAACATGCATGAACGCCTCCGAAACGAACTTTTTTGTGCTGGCTGGGTCGTCGAGCTCCTCCGTGAGTGTGGTGAAGTCAATCCGGCAACGATTAACTCGACCACGAGGACGAAGACAACCCTGCACGAGTGGTGTCGTAGCCCGGGAAGTCAAAAGCGGAACTACCGATAATTCGAGAGCGGTATGGCGTTACAGTAGCAGTAGACGATGACGGTTTGAGTAGCAGGCTTGCGTAATGTCGCGAGTGGAATGGGCTTAATTTAATGACATCCACATCAAAACTCTTCCGGAGTCAGAAGGTTGACGAAAAGCGGTCAGCTTCTTTACTTTACTTGTGAGCTTGCTCAAGATACAAATCAGGTAAGCGGCTGTCTCGCTAGATCACGTAGCCAATGCCATTATTCCTTGCGGACCGCAATTCCGGACATACACAAGGCGAGTTCTCCCCCGTACTGTTTGCTTGTTCTGATCATCTCTTCTGCGTGTCTCCTCCGAACATTCGTTAGGTGCGCTTTCTGATTCAGCCATGGTAGAGGCAATACTTGGTGGCTGGCCTCTGGCGTCACCGTGGCCTCGGACAGTGCCAAGCCCATCCGCTCTGACGAGTCATTGGCACCGGCGATGGAGGATAATGATCCGTCGTGTTGATCTCAAATCGGTGTTTCGCCGCGACGCGTCATCTATTGGCGGCGAGGGGAGGCCAATAAGAGGGATTTGGCGAGGACTGCAATGGTTAACGAATGTTTGGTCGAGATCTTGCGGGTGGCGTACCATTTCCGCATGAGTCGCGTTGAGAGACTGGGACAGCCCGACATCTGACTTGAATCGAGGGTTTGTGGATGGCTTGCCATCGTCAGGAGCCTCACTTACTCTCGCGACTATAGAACATGATACTTTATCATGCGCTTTGAAAGCCTCGTAGAGACCCAGAAGCTTGAATCAAGAATGATAGGGGTGTTCGAATACTTCAGGTATACTCTTGACTGCTTCTGATGTAGGGGGCCCAGGTGGGAGTCGTTCGTAATGCTGATGAAGGTGAAGTTGGAGTATTTAGGAGAAGTCGATTTGCGGAAATGAGAATGGAATTGAGATAAGTACGACGCATGGCCCGGATGAAGAGCGGTGCTAGTCGTTGGCCGACTCATCATCGTGTATGTGACCGATGTTGGGATCGGGGCTGATGGTGTCGAATCTGCATGTGCCGGGGTGGCAGCTTGCGATAGACAGATCACGCAGATGATGCGACATTGATTGAGGCCAAACAGGAACGAGAGACGTCCGGCTGGTGCCGTAACAATTAATCAGTCGTATGCACAATGTTCGCGTTATCTGGCTGTTCCAAGCCATCTCGCGTGCAACAACAAGATCTATCCGTCAGCTAGGTCTCTTTAATGTTCCGTCTCGATAACTTACCGTAGGCGATTCTCAGCCACCTTTAACCCTTGCTGCCAGCTCATCGAAAATCTCATCTTTAATCTTATTGCTGAAATCCTCATCGTCCTTCCCACGCTCAACGAAATTGATTCTGTCTTCCAGGATCTTGATGTCGTCTCGTATTGCAGTCAATTCCCCATCCTCATATTCATCACCTTTAGTTTGCGCCTCTCGCAAAACCGCGACTTCCGCCTCCAGATCCGCACATTTCTCTTGACAGGACGCAAGCTCTTCCCTTAACTGAGCTATTTCGGCGCGCAACTCTCGAATGAGCAGTGGCTGGTTACCGGCATCCTGCGCTATACGATCGTTGATCATGGCCTCAAATTTCTGTAACTTGTTCCAGACTGCATCGGCGTCGATAACCACTTGACTTTGTTTACGTTTGCGTGAACGCGTGTGAGGAGGATCGATGATGGCGGCTTCATTGTACAAAGGAGCAGACGGCTCGGCCGTTGTGGCTTGGTCATAAGTGGGCAGCGATGGTGCAGGCAGCGACGGTGCAGGAAGGGTCGTGGCCTTTGCACCACTGCCGCTAAACATTCGGGAAATATCGTAGTCTGGACCAGTAAACGGGTATAATTGTCGTTGTGCGATGGCTGTGCTGATGGACTTCAGCTGGTCTAGAGACAATGCAATGTCTGGAACGTAGATGCGTAAAGTCTTCACGTGCGACAGTTCATATAAGGAGGTGAGGATCTTGCCCGACCGTGGTCTGGCTGCCGCAACTGGTTCCTTGATGAAGCTGGGTATAAGGATGGTCACGGTCGCGGCAAGTTGCAATTCAAGGCATATCGCTGAGGGAAGTATCGGCTGAACGACATCGGGAAGATCTATTTTGGTAGAATAGTCAAGGGATATGATGGACAGAGGGTTGATGCGGATATTGAGAGTCTTTGAGCTGGTCTTGTCCTTATATTTGATGGGAACCACCATGTCGAAGAGGGCGCAATTTGCTTCAACATGCATCGTGAATCGAATCGGGACATTGTCTGGATCGGGCCTCGTCAAGAATTTCGTCGCGCCCTCATATTGGTATTCAAGAACAGTCGTCACGTCCTCGAGATCGATCGAGCTTGTCGCCATAATTAAATAAAGAAAGCACTATCAACAAATTAGCACAAGAAACGGCTGAACTTACCCATAGTTCCAACGCCTCAACGCACACCACAGACCCAAATGAAACCGGCCACGCTGCCAGGTGACCTGTGACCTCCAGGTGAACTGTAAGGTCGCCCCGAACTCCAGGTGAACTGTGAATCCGAGCAAGTCCCTTCTACACGCCCCGGTTATTCCACGGAAGGAGACAGTCGGCCTCGTTCACGTGGGTATAAGCCGGAATTTTATATGGGTGTAGCGCGAAGAACGGGCTTCTTATGGGAAGCAGGACGTTGAGGTGGAGGGGAAGAGCATTTGCGGAATGGCGGCGATGATGTAGGAGAAGAGTTAGGGAGAAAGAAAGGCGTGAGAGATTAGGTGGAGACACAACCGTGGAGTCGAAACGATTGCGGCGTTCGGCACAGGGCTAATCCGATCACGTGACTATTAGTCACAATCGAGACCCGATACTGACAGGGGTTAGCCTGGCTTTCTGATTGGTGTTTGGTAGCTGGTGAAGAAGCATAGCATTTCGACTTTCTGTTAGGTTTGTTAACGTCTATCAATATCAAGCCAATGCTTCTTACCATTTCTGATCAGAACCGACGCATCGAAGCACGACATACGGTTCTCGTACGTCTATAGTCAAAATTGGACACTGACCAATGCGACGCTGATCGGCTCGCACAACAAACCATTGAGAACGTGAGATGCGGTAAATTTGGATCAATTTATTGTCTTTTTTTCTTTCTAACAATTGAATCAACTGGATGAAACGGGGCAGGAACTAAATTGAATAAACGGATTGAACAATCCATACGGGGCTGATGGGATACGGCTATGAGGCTGTGCAGGACGTAAAAACTAGGATCGATAAGAAAGCCGATAAGATAACCAGCGAAACGACCTCTCCAGTGTAGGGTAGTACCAGCAAAATCGGGTATCTAGAAGTCTTACTTTCCGTCGATAATACATTAATCCACGTATCTGTTTGGGGAATTTGAATTAACTTTTATTGTCAAAATCGCTGTTAATGGCCATAGCTGCTTGATCCGGGGGCTCTTTAAGCAATAGAGTTCCGTTTTGGCCATCTGAGTACTGAATGGGAAAATGGCTATTCACTATGAAAATGGCACATTCTCGAAGAAACTCGGCTCTTTTTGAAAGGCTAGGTCTTCTAGATATCAGATTCAATAGATACAAACCAAGAAACAACATAAAGCCTTCAAAGCCGAGAGTATCTCCGAACTAAGGTCAGGATCAACAGAGCTCCAGGTTCCAGTTAAGTGTTCGAAATCTGCCCAAAAAAGTGAGACCGCTAGCTGTGGAGCCCACGCGAAGAAGTACTGCGTCCAATCCTCACGCCTGTCACACGGTATATCATTCTTCTTATCAAAAAGTAGTTCATTAATCCATAGATATCAAGAACTTTGGATGATTCCATAGGACAATTCGTAAAGAGTATGTTTATCCAGAGTGAAATCCTATGGATATCAAATCCCATGCAAGGAAGGGGATTTTTAATCAGCCGCGTCGACTAGTTGATTCACATTATGGCCAGATCTATCAATCCCCTTCTCCTCCCAGGAGAAAATACTTATAGACCCCATTGTTACCATCTTCTTAAACGCCTGGCCAGCCCTGCCAAGCATGTCAGTATGCTCATCGCAGACCATTTGTCGGAAGACACCAGCAGCGTTTCTGATGACTTCCCATTCTCTGACGGATATGGAAAGGCGCGGGTCATGACCTTTTGCTCGGTCAGCCTTTTAGCTTAGAAGAATCTGACCAAGCCGAAAACAGAAGCTTCCAAGTTGAGACTTATGGTTCCAATGCTGCATAAATCGGATGGACTGACAAAACGTTGACTCGTCAGATACTGGCTGAAATTGTGGGCCTTCTTGACGCCATGCTCTCACAAGGGAAGCAAATTGCTCGACCGCAAGGGTGCTGCGGAGGGCACCGGCGAGCTTGCAAAGGAACATCCGGTCCCCGTTTAGAGCCTCAGGGATTGGTGTTAGACACCTGGACTTGATATGACCCGTTGCCTTGCTGGTTTCGAGCTTGACCAGTTGTTGGGTGTTAGCGTCACGAGCAATCTCTCGCGTCCAGTTCGCAATCGATCCTGATGCCTTTCGCTTTGAAACCGCCGCTCGGTTGTTTGACTTACTTACAGTTCCATCCACTCAGCTTCCCCAATCCCAATAACCGTGATCTTAAAGCTAATGTCGTTAAAGGAAAGGACAGAAGGCGGTATCATAAGATTCTGGTGATCGAGCCTTCGATTGCATTTGTTGGCGTATTCGGACCACGTTTTCTGAAGCCAGTTGTCAAACTTAGTGAGATGGTGTTCTGCGATCTTCAGCCATAGCCTGAAGCCGATTCCAAAGTATACCTCGTTATATGATCTAAGGCCAGGCGAGATGGTCTTGCCATCGACATTTTCTCTATACGTCATATCCTCAGCGGCTACACGAGAGGTTGTTGCGATGTGGTGATAACATGCATGGATGTCACCAAGGTATTGCTTACACGTTATAGCTGGACCAGGATCGAGAGGAGCGAGCTTGTCATAGTCAAAATACCCGATGAGATAAGGGCAGGGCTCAGTGGGAGGATGTTTGGTAGTGGTCTCGAAAATAGTGGCAGCCTCTTCAATTGAAGGACGTTCAATTAGTTGCACAAATCTGTCCCAGTCCTCGATGTGAAAAATGCCCGCGGAGACTTTCAAATCGAGAAGTTTCCGTGACTTCGGTACGCCGCGCGGGTTATGGTCCACAATTCCGCCTTGGGATCGATTCCCTCACAGATGATTGCGAGCTCCTATTCCCCATAATAACTATTGGCGAGTGAAATATAGTATTCTCAATAAGTCCGTTAACGTATGCACAAGAGACTGGTTGAGAACATAAACTTGGGAATAGGTGCAAAAACCGGTCAAGTGAAATGCAATCATTAGATGCAGTATATACATTGCTGAACTTCAGCTCCGCAGGCACATCCTCACGTTACACAATGACTCATTACCGATTTCAAGGCCTTCTATAGGTGGGAAATGAAGAGATGCCCAATTCTATTGATGCGGGAAGGAATTGAAGCGGGGATCTTGGCCTTCTGACTCCTCTTTCACACAAAACTTACAATCATCAAGTACTCGTCCCAAACTGCATGTAACCTTCTCAATCCGATTCACCTTTAGCCTTATAGGGGTCTCCTGAGATTGGACCGACTAATAATATAGGTAAGGGAGAAACCACATCATTTCCTAACTAGACTTTTACGCTTATGACGGTAGCAGTCAGCAACGATGGCCAGCTCCTCAAGCAATCATCATCTACCTTTAACACCAGAGATTCAAGAGAGCCAGGAATTAGGCAGTATGCAGTATGCCTTCAGTGCGGAAGGCGTATTAGTAACCGGTCCCATAATCATAAGTAATCCCCATACCGGTCTTATCATCTGCTCCGAATATTAGACTCCAAAAGCAGAAGAAGCGTTTCGCACAACTGGACTATATCAATTCTTAAATTCCATATATATAGGTTATAAGAAGGTAAGTGCTTTCTCGATCGTTATAGGGCAAACTTACTGAACTGGAAAGGTCTTCAAGGTGAGGATTCCTATTTCGCCCTTAGGAAAGCGCCATTCCGAGGAGGAAGCCAACTTAAAGTCACCCAAGCGAAAGAAGGGGAATAAAGAACCCAAAGATAGATAAGGAATAGAATGATCACCTGATATTGGACTATAGCGGCTGGTATCAAACTGACATACACCCACGCCTTATTTGCCGAGTTCCGCTGTGGCCATATGGTTGTTCGGCGATAGTATTGAGGTTGTTAGGGGTTGTTTGTAAACACAGCCTGGGTCCAATCTGTAGAAAGTAAACTAAGGGAGAAACTCAGAAATGTTTACTGTCTTATTCTCTGACTGTAGGAACATCCTGGATGCTTAGATATATCCTTACTAGCCTATTGTACTACTACTGACTGGGGTAAAAAGCTCTGAGCTTAAGTGATATCCAGTGTGCTTAAGCAGCCCCACCGACTTAAATGGGACCGGGCGGACTTAAGCGGGCAAGGTATGCTTAAGCAAGAGCGAATTTGCTTAAGCAGAGACCAGAGAGCTTAAGACATACAAAGCAGCTTAAGCAAGCGCAATCAGGCTTAAGTATGCAGTTAGTTCGAGCTGGTGCATCATAATGAAACTGGCTTAATGAATGTCAACAACATTTTTCAACTATCCAATCTGCATGTCTTTTGGAATTTCTTTTTCCTTGCTCCAAACTCAACCTCCATAATGTCCATATTGTCTGAAGGCTACAAGGAGAGGTTGATGTTTCGTTCGTATGCGACTGTTGTGATATGGACAACATCAATGCAACAATATGGATTCACGACGTATTGTAAGCTTATGTGTTCAGTGGCTCGATGGCTAAGGAAGTCCTTTTGGTATAAGGAAAGATTTTTTTCTTCTGGAAATACTAAACTAGACTATAGGATTGGCATTTAACGTATCATCATAGCAAGTAAATTCCCTTGCGTTATTCCCATTGACACCAACACGCCATTAATCACAAACATTTCAACTGTCAGCTCAGTCAACCTCGTCACTCGCACTCGAAGCTTCGCCCTTCGGCTCCAATGATACACTATTCAGTATCCTACATCGCCACTACCCCGACGAAATGCGCTAAGCACTTCCCGTATTTCGACAAGTCTGTCCTTGGGAACACGTCGTAGACCGTCATAGCCCAGGTCGTCCACCGTCTGCATCAACAAAAGTGTTTCGTAATTCCACTCTTCCGTCGATATCTTCTCTTCTTCGATGCGAATACACTTTGTCAAAGAATTTATAAGCGTTTCTGCGTTTGTTTTGGATTGGATCAGAGCGTGGTGATGCTCTGTGGCTTTCTTGACTTGATCGCTTGCCTCACGAGAAGCAGTGGAGGCGACTGCAATGGCATCGGTCATTGCATCCTTCAATTCCTGCAGCTTCGGCACAAGTGCTGGGAATTGTCGCTGGTATGTGACGATTTGTTCTTCTAAGCCATGTAAAGACTTTTCCTTATCGCTGAGATCAAGAGTAGCCCTTGTGGCAACCTCCTCGGCAGTGACTATGGCGGCGGCGGCGGCATCGATACTGACTTCGGTTAACCCTTTTTGGGCCTCGAGTAAGCTATTAGTGTATTTTTGGTATTGATTTCGCGCTTCTTCAAGTCTTGATGAGCATGCACTGATACGCGGCTATAAAGGTCAGTCCCTAGTATACGTAGAACCTCAATGGTACTCACGTCAATGGTTGAGACTTGTCTTCCAGCGCTGTTAGGGGTGAAATAGCCATTCGGGGTCTCGAACAGGCCGACTGTAATACACCCCGTATCTTCCAAAGATGCGCTGTTAGTGGTACATCTCGGTGCAGATGGGGGCGGACGTGGTGCAGGCGTCTCATCAGCAGCACGCTTTCTCGAATGTCGTAGCCGGCCTTGCTGAATACTGACGGGTGAAGCAGGGTCGGCCATAGTAGGATCGATTCCAAGAGCCCACTGAGCAGCGCGAGAACACAGTTGGTGCGTCAGCCGACCATCCTTCTCATTCGCGGCCTGGCCCTTTAACCAGGTCACCAGATCCTCAACGCTACGTTCGCAATCGTCCCTGCAGACCTGTTCAACAGCCTGAGCGAACTTATGGATCATATTCTGCGCCCACTTGTCGGGCTCGATCTCGGGGACAAGCTCCCATGGCCATTGGTTGCATTTTCGATAGACACGGCAGAATCCGGTACGAATACGTTCGCTCGCTTTATCATAGGGTTCGGGGATTGGTGGGAGGTCGTCAGGGGAAGGCTCTTCTTCTTGCGATTGTGCGACCGTGGGTTGCTCAGCGGAGAACATAACGCTGAGGTCGGGGGAACAACAGTCGCGCATTAAAGAGCGATCGCTGTAGGTCTGTGAAGAGGCAAAGGAGAGGCCGAAGTGCAGAAGTAACTTGAGGCATAGGCAGGAGCGCTTGAAGAGCGTGGAGTGCGTGGAGTGCGGTGAGTGCGGTGAGTCGGGAACGAAATTCGCCAAGAGTTCAGATGGACATAACGACGAGGCAAAGTGAGACAGGCGATTCAAGGGTATCCGAAAGTCAAGAAAAGAAAAGAAGAAATGAGTGACAGCTCAGAGCGTTTGCGTGACGCTAAAACAAATCAAGGTCGCTCGCTTGTTGGGGAGGTGGAAGAGTAAAGAAAAAGCTATCGAGGGGCACACGTTTGAGTAACGCGTTACATCGAGTCAAGAACGTATGCCCATTGGGTGCACGTATACGCTTATCGGTTCTCGCTTATCATCCATGTCACCTGATAAGATTAGACATAATGGCATTCTTGAACAGAGTAAAAGCAGTTAATTGTAAAGACTGGTAGCTATGTAAGCTGTTCGATCCATTGCATTATTCAATTGGATATATTCTGAGACAATCATAGGCCTTTAGTGTAATGTTATCTGGCTGTTGTGTCCTTCTACTAGTGCAAGCCTCTGCTGGCGCGGATGGCGGTCTGCTTAAGCGAGCTTGGTCGCTTGCTTAAGCGGGCCCTTTTTCTAGCCTAAGCAGACGAATGTCAGCTGGACAACAACCCACCCAACTGCCTGTCAGTTTATGAAACCTCGTGTCACTGTTGTTATGAATCTCAATGGGATTTACACAAATGGGGAAAAGGCCATGTGACTTCCACGAGCTAGGGGTAGCACTAACAATAGTCATGCTACCTTGAATGCGGACTACGAGACTGATTTGTCCCTAGCATTCTTAAGTTTGTCTTCTTGCTTCTTCACTGCAATGATCTATCCCGCTAAGCCTCATGCAAATTTTGCCCGAGCCAGCAGTTTTTTATAGGTCTGTCAAATCTCAGGAGAAGTGCTCGAAATATGTTAAGATTCTGAGCGTCTAATTAACTTATCTGGGTAGCGAACATCCGGAACATCCCCGTATCAGGAGCGATACGACTTACTACACGACTTCGCGCACCTTTCTCTCAAGGTGTCCTATATAGACTCAATAAAAGTCACTACACACCTAGCCTGCTCGGCCTACGAACAAAAAGTTACCATTTCGGAAAAGCGTTCAACGCGTCGCTGATGGTACCAGAGGATCTACAGAGATTCGCTTTCTGCTCAACAGTCTCCCCGCGCCTTTAGTATCAACATCTATCCCACAGCTCATATACCCGCATCTCAAATGCCGACTCAACATTATCTCCAGCTAACTATGATCAATGAGAGAAAGAGAAGAAAGAGAAGTATGTCTATCAATAAATCTCAACAACAGAGCATCAGAGAGTGTATTGTAGGTAAAAGGTTTGGTAATATTGAAAGCTCTAACATTAAACCTAACCCAAGATCACCGGATCGACGCCCACAATATTTATATTGCCCCGATCATATTTCTCACCAGCTGGAAGATGTTTTCCACTACACATTTCCTATCCAATCGATCATTGAGATTGAACCAACGTGTTGCAGCAACGTCGAGTTCTCGCCCTTGCATTTGGCCCTTCTTGATATTCTCGATGTACTCCTTCTTGATGGAGAACTGGAAAAAGCGCATATACTGCTGTGTGCCATTTATGATGAACACGTAATCTCCTGCCTCGTCTCCCTTTCGGCTCATACGTGCTGCGATCGCTTCGCACGTCATTTGAGCCAAGACACCATCTGAGATAACAGGGACATCGTTGACCACGTGTAGTCTCCTTTTCGCTTCAAAGAGGACTATCGAGTCCATAGTTATAAGCTTTGACTCCGACACCCTCACGCAAAGCCCACCATCATCTTCAGCCGCGATCGACTTTGTCTTGTTGAGTTCAGCGGTCATGCGCTGCTGTAGGCGGAATTCCACTGTGTGCTGTGCATCTGGTGTTTGACTGTAGTAGAGCAAGTGACGAAGGACACACGAGCTGAGTCGGACAGCGTAAGCCTCGTGGGGGAGATCGTGTATTGCACTCGGATCGGCATAACCTGTTGACTTGGCTGGGCTTGGGCTGGCCGCACCAATAGGGCTTGATGACGCAACCTTCATTTGCCCCGAGTCTACAAACCCTTCTCTGGAAGTATTTGACTTGCGGCGCTTTGGCCGCGGAGTGACTGGACTTGAGGCTGGGTCCGCAGCTCCACCTGCGGATTCTGTCAACGTCCGTGTACGGATAGCATCCAGCGACCCCCAGATCTGACCCAGACTAACACCAACGGTGTGTACAAGGTGAGTTTCAGTCTGAGCCCGTTGTGATACGTCTGGACCCTCGATAAATTTCTCGATTTGGTATCGATGAGTTGCGGTCGACCCGTCTAATGGCTGGGCCGATACTTTCCTGAGCGCAGGCAAATTGTTGGCAAGGTTTGAAGAGCAGATTACATGACAAGCGAAGAGATGCTTGCGGTCCCAAGCGCTGCTGGGGTTAAGGTCAAGATCTACAAGTAGCTGCGAGGGCTTGTTGTGTTTCTCATATTTAGACTGGCTCGTGATCAAGTCAAAATACAGAATGGGTGTTGAAGTAGACATACTGAGCCCCGCTGAGTTGAAGAAGGGCGTGTAGTAGGTAGTTAGAGAGCCATCTGACGATAGGTATTCTATGATTAGAGAAGTGGACATGATGGTATAAATACCACCGTCTACAATGGTGAGACCTTTTGCTGACTTGCCTAAGGCTAACAGTGACTGTTGTATTGCTCTTCACCATGTTTTAACAAATTCAGGCTGTGAATCATAAAAGGTATATAGATTCGGTGACAATACCAAAATGACCGGAGCACGTTGAATGATACCTGAACAAACAGCGATCGGTCAGATGGAGATTTGAACAAAGAAATGCCATGCATAGACCCTGCTTTTTGCTCAAAAAAACAAAAATAATGACAAAGGCAAACAGCAATTGAGATTGAAAGGTACGTGTATTTGGTTTTTGTTCGTGTTTCTAGCATCATGACTTCTATAATTACAATATTCCGGCAAACATTTCGTCATCAGAGTCAATTACGTGGAAGCGTATTCGAGCCGACGGCTTCAACATATGTACAGGGAATGATGGTGAAAGGAGTGTCTAACAGAAGAAGGTAGAAGGAATGAATGCAGAGATCAATATTTCACTCAGGTTGGCACGCAAATGTATGGGCTTACTTTGGCCCGCTGAGTCACGTTTTCAGGACAGTGTTTGCCATTTGTTCTAACTTACCTAGGTATTGAAAGATAGGACAAAGGTTGTGCAACTCCGAATGTAGGTGGCATCTGAACCTTCTTGATAAGCCATTACTTGAACATGCTGAGCAATAGAAACCAAAGGCCTTGTATGCAGGAATGCTAAGCGATCAACGTGTTCAAGCCTTCTCATCCTTCTTTCGGTGATTCATGAGACTAATGGCAAAGCTATCGTGGTTCTGACTGTAGAGTGAATCTCGATGCTATAGACCTTAGATTTGACGTATAGAAATAACTGCTAACAAAGCGAGGTCATACTAGAAGGAACCTCATGACTTCAAACACAAACGGCGGCCAACATTGTATATTCGATCGCTTTGTTACTTGTGGACAACTTGAGCAGCGAGAAGATGAGGATACACATCCAGAATGACAGCGATAGGTTGCATCTTGTCATCATATGGGCTAATTTCCAATCTTCAAGATGAATGATATTTGCTCACGTATACCAAAATTCATCAATATGTTACTGCTTTTACACAAGCAACAAGATGGTTTTTGGTCGATTGGTTGCTGGGTACTAAACTCATTAGCTAGTGGCGTAAGGCAGAGTCCCGTCGTTTATCCTTTTTCCTTTCTTCGATTTTTCTGTGAAGTTTGGTGATGCACAGTGACAGACTGTAATGACGTCGTCCCTGCCGAAGTGTAACAGTGCAGGTGTGAGTACCGCGGCTTTGCCGGATAGATCAAGAGTTATCTAGTGGTTTATACGGAGTATAGCCGAGCAACTCCAGAGCCCGCGCGATCTGAGTCCACGCTGTTGCCACTACAATTATTGATGTCGTCAAGTCTCACTCAGTTCGAAGTTCTATTAGCAACCTGCAACCATCGACCAGGACTTGGCAGCTTCGGTAGCAAGGCTCTGGTGATAGTCACCATGCTTGCTCAATCACAGGGGCCAATATTCAAGTGTTTTCAGCACAGCTGCCATCTCGACTCCAGAGTATTTCAATCACCGGTCACACTCATGACTGCCTACTTACCTAAACGACCTACCTACCCTAGGCACCATTTATCAACCACCGCAGTGGCAACGCTATGTATGCTTCACAGCATCAAACACGAGAGTAACCATCAATAACGTTCTCACAGGTCAACTTCAGTTCAATACTGACACTCCTTGCCAAGGAGGCCCGGCCTTCCAACGGAATCTTGTCAGTTTTGGCCAGAGCGAAACGTCGAAACGCTGACCACGGCCGAACTCAAACCCGTTACCCTCTATCGGCTCCGAAAATTGCCCTGTGCATCCAAACGACTCTCGTTACGTACAACTGAATCGATCACGCCCGACAAACATCGGCTTTACTCTCCCACTACGATCGTCATATTGCTACCTCAGCTGCGGGAGATCTGTACCGTCAGTCTAGCTCCAAGAATACCATGAATACGACAGCAGAGCCTCGGTGAAACCCTTCTCCCACGGTCATAGCAGCTTCACCGCCACGGTTACGTTCGCGCGCAGGCGTCGACAACGATGCACCATTTTAGGCGACAAAGAGCGAAACATGAAGAAATCAGGACACGAGCCAATATATTACTGCGACTGCCAAGAGGCGAAGCAAGGGACCAAGTGAAACCAGTGGTGGGGGTGGATTCTGATGTCTACGATTTGCAACAGTAAGGCATCAGTGCGGTCGACAAGGACTCAATTCTCTTCGCAATTGCTGAAATGAGACAAGGAGATGTCGTTCCACCCGCCGCCCAATATCTAAATGCAGTCGTCTATGACGTTAAACCGTTCTGAAATCATCAAGGAGTACAACTCTCAACTGCAACGTTCATACCAGTCGAGCAGAACTTCCCTTTATGAGATTCAGTGCGTAAGATCAGAGTGCTTCATCTTCTCAGTAATATGTCACCGCTACTGGAGCTCCTAATAGTCTTTCTTAATAAATCAAGTATGAAGAATGCGTCGATTATTAGGGGCATTGCGCTGGAGAAAAAGGAAAGGCAGAGAATTGTGTCGGTCTACCTGCTGCGAGGAGCAACGTGGGCATGGCAAAAGCCAGCACTACGACGTCCATCGCGCCCACTTCTCTCCTCCTTACCTAGAGTTGCACAGCTCTCTCGAACTCGCAACTGTCTTAACCGGTGTCACCTTAGACACCTACTCGCTTTCCAGGTGCCTGGCTGCCAGGTCATCAGACCCGACACTCGTGATCTCGCCCTCTCTATTTGGGGCTACCTTGAACATCGAGAAAGAGGCATTATCATCATTCGCGGCTTATACTTCCGATTCGTCCACGCCACCGCCCTCTCCAACAATACTACCTCCTTTTCCTTCATGGCTTTGATGTCACCGATAGCCCAACAGTTTCAATATAGCGCCTTCGGGTTCTATCTCGATTGTTGGTATGCGTGGTTCCGCGCCATCAAACCGACCCCAGCTTCCAATTCACCAACGGAAATATTCTTTTGTGTTTTTAAACACTATGGGGAGAGACTGTTGGGTGAACGAGCAGCATTTCTGGCCGTCACCAAGATTCTGCACTCACCTTGACGACTTGGTCATCTACCGTTAACTCCTAGATACTTGAGGACCCTCGACATATTCCCGACAATGTGCAATTACCCCCAAGATCAAGCCAAGGCACTTGGTCGATCGCTATGTAAGTAATTGCCCTGACTTTGCCAAGGGTGTTATTGTTGACAGGGACTTCTGTCGCACTCAGATGCCCTGAGAAGTCCGAGATACGAATGGCTATCTTGACCTACGTGTTTGAACCCTCAAACATAAGACCATGCCCGACATTTATATTGCCAGCGTCAAGTGATTTAATAAGCTGCAAGACTAAGCAAAGAAGAAGTTTATTGAGATGGCTTCGCAGATTAGGGATACAGGTGCCAACACATATCTGCCACCTAGGTTTCGACGGCAAGGCCAACCATCTCTTTCTATCCAAACCACCTTAAGTAGTCTACTCTCCTCGACGACCTCACGATGTCTATATTCAAGCCTTGGAACTCTAGAGCGTCTGTAAAATGCAAGAGGGGTATGTAACTTCAAGACCTTGTATGTTTCATGGCACTCTCGACGATCATGATGCTTCAGGAGCCGACACCCTTACATTACGGGTCCCAGCTATCGTTGCAGCCAAAGTTGGAAAAGGGGGTTACTTACAAAGATACCCCGCCGAAGGCCCTCTCATCAAGTAAGAGGTAGCTCGAGTTTCTTAAATCTTCACCAAGGGTGCCCATGGCCACCTGGCACATACAGTGAAAGTTCAATGGCTGTATTCATTGCCGAAAGTGATGGGCCTCGCATATGATTCCTTTGATGTTGATGTTGGAGCCTTATGACCATACTGAATCTTTTCCATTGTTCTCTCTGCTGTTGTATTATTGGGTTTTATTGGAAAACTTACTTCTCTTCCTTATGAAGATGATGGTAAGCTACAGAAAAGAAAAAAGATTCCTTTGATACACATATCGTTGAGTATTCGGCGGCACCCACGGCACCTTCAACTATGAGTTCAGCAGTAACATCGTATCGTACGCTCAACAATCGGCCATCTTTCACAGTTATCGTAAGCTATAGTGAAAGCCATGACGCTGTCTGGACCCATCTTTAACTCGATTGATTTGCGTCTGATTTCGGCGATGACTACTAAACGCAAAATGAAAACTACACTAATGTAGAACACTTCCTCAGCGAGAAAACGACTGAAAATAATAGTTAGTGATGACTGTTGCCAATATGGCGAAAGTCTCGACGCTGAAGGACAGTCTGCGAACCGTTTCCCTCGTAAGTATCCACGCAAGGTTTTGCAACTGGATTGAGTAGCAGGATTGCTATGTCGATGTGCGAGATTTCAATTCGCGGTTGTTTGGTTTGAGGCAGCGTCCGTTCAGTAACAGGACACCATCCAATGGTCACAAGGCCCTTGATTCTTGACATAGCCTATGGAGATCTACATTCCTGTAGGAGTGTCTTCACATGGTGACAAGTCGAATCAAGACAACCCATCGCACACACGGCCGCCAAAAATAAGTTCCAACACAGAGCTCAACGACAGATGTACCCCGATCACGAACAGTCGGACCAAGATAACTCGTTTTATCCAGGGCCGCCAAATTGTTGATCTTCAAGACAGAGCTTAAGAACAAATAGAGCCTCATGAGTTCCTTTGACCGTCCTTCGACCCAGGCCACGACTCAGACTGCCTCGACCAAGCCCACCTAGAGCAACAACAGCATCAGAACATATTACTGCCGTACAGCCCCTCATCCTCATCCTCCTACCACTCCTGCTTCTGCATCTCCTCCCAAGCCCACTGATCCTCCTTGTCCTCCACGGTTGACTTAGACCCTTAGCCCCCAGTGGCAGTCTTTAGATAAGCTTTTTACTTGGATAAATATAAGAGTAACGATTGGTCATAGGCTTGAAGTATCAAGAGGTTTGTATTAACGTATGGTATCTTGGTCGGGTGGAACGACTGGCCGAGGAAGGCATAGTCAGCATCCATCAACGATATATGTCCCACATCTGCAAGCCCGACTACCCCAATTTCGTGACGAAGGTCTTGCGAATCCACGAGCTCAAAACCCTTTACCGGTGAACTGCACATAAGTCTCGAGATCATCATGCTGAGATCTTAACGCCATGATACATTGACCTTCATCCCATCTCAACAATACCTCAGCAAGATAGACTGGAGCCACAAAGACTACTAATTGCGGATGATGGAAATTAACACGATTGGCAGTTCATGACAGACCAGTGACGATGACGTGGGCTGATGTTTGGGCAACTATCTTGGGCTGAACGGCTAGGGGAAGACAAAGTCCCCACACCTTACTGTCATACGTGGGATATTTCACAGACTGTTACCGGTAACGGTGTCTACTAAAGGCTCAGCAAACTCGAAAGGCTTATAGAGACTCTTTCCATCCCAAGACGATGATATCCTTTCAATATAAAGAAGGCATTGGTAACTTGTCGAAATATCCACAGGGCGGGTTATAATAAGCATGGAAGACGATAGATTTACACTTCTAGGTAGGCATCTTCTAGACGAGAGATGATAGAAGCTGATGCAGAAACGAAAAGCAATAAATTTCTTACTGGCGTGGGTTGATGCCTGAACTTGAGCTTGGTGGAATTATTCGTGGGGTTTCAAGTAGGATCGATGAAGCATTTACTGTATATGTGTATTTCGCCTTCTCATGTGTTGTAGAACTGGATGTCAAATTGATTGGACGTGTTGTTCTTTTTGAGCCGGTGCGTTTACATGAGACCCGTTCCATGTTCGCGCCTTGGGCTCAGAACAAGCTTGGACAACATACGTCTATCGCTGACGTCTTCGATTGTCAAAGTGTTGCAAGTCCAACGCTCTATAACCGAGGCCGCGATCCTTCGACAGAAACCATCGGACATGTCTTTTGATAAGCCCCCGTGCGATGCTGCGCTCGAGTGTATACCTATGATGTCCCACTAGAATGACTGCAAAAAAATAGGCTTATTATGTCTCCATGTCCTGTTCAGACTGCTGCTGTGTTTATTTGTCCATCCACTCAAAGGAAAGACGCGCACGTTGTCTGGAAGCGATCGAATGTCTCCAGCGTTACCCGCAACGTTGATTCGGAGGCAGTAATGATGAGTGCTATTTGTTTCGATTGTAATATCGACGCCGTGATCTACCCAGCAGCGTGGGCAGAGACGAAGCATTTGTATCGATTCGTGCGTGATGAAGTCAGTCTTTGGAACCGAGATAATTGGCGCGGGTGGCACTCGATGTATCGCGAGCTCAAAACTGGTGTCAGGATTGCTCTTGAGGAGTTGACGATAGCCGGGGGCGAAGGACATTGCTAAGTATTATGAGCATTGGAGTCGTAACTGGATCTTGACCATCGTTTTCTTTGCCGAATATCGACCCAGCTCGTCACTAAGCCAAGCATCTGCGTGGGTTTCTCAAATGAGTCCAAGGCCAGTGTCGTTGTGAATGTGTTCACGTCGGTAACGAGTCCAGATCTCAGTCGTCAATTGTCGATTGTCGATTTGGATTTCTGATGGATGTGTTGTAACTCATGGCGGCGGTAAACGAAGATGACTTTCCGGCTTGCCAATCAAGGTGGAGGAGAGGTTCGCTCTCATGCGACGCCTGTCCCGAAGCTGAGGAAGTAGAGGATGAGAGGATGCAGCAGCATTAAAACGAAACGGAGGCGTCGCGTAGTGAGACGGTCAGAGACGAACTGATGTATGACGGGACTTAGAGACGTGGAGGTCTGGAGATATTTGTGCGTAGGGAGGAAGTAGCTCGAGCGATGGCAAACTATATGCTGACGAGCGTTAAAACGCGTCCATAAACAATAGAGAGGCTGGTGGCTGCACCGTGTTCGGGGATGAAATGATTGGAGGCTTGAAGTGTTGAATGCGAAAGTAGGTGGGAAATGAAAACGAGCCACCGAGAGAAAAAAAAAAAGGAAAGAAGAGCATGACCTTGGAGGAGAGGAGTATCGATGTCAGAAATGAGAGAGGGGAATTGCCCGCCCCGAAGTTGGAGGACCTACCTACTCTGCACCGTTCTGAATATAACTGACCTTCTGGAAGTTAGGTACTGTACTCCGCCAAATCTCAAACGGTAGCAGTAGGTATAGCTATATCCTGTAACTTATCTAACCCTGGAGGGAACTACACGGACTCTGTCCACGACATTTTGGGCGCCAAATCACTTACTTACGCTAGGTGATAGACTGCCTGTGTTGATGTGGTGTCCCCCACCTTTGACATTGGAACCAAGAAGTACCGGAGTTGTCATGATGGTCCGAGGAGGAGCGATACGAGTCTTAAATAGTCTCAACGCCATTACTTATTGTTAATGTTACTCTTCAGGATGGTCCCTGCTTCAGCCTGACATCGCCAGCCATTTGTATCGTCATATATGGATTGATGTAGTTATCATATGTACCCAGTCATTCCATCGTTGGCAGCCTCCACTTCGCGAAGATTGTCATATTACAGATAATACGATAATGAAAGTATATTTGGAAATTGATCTCCAAATTTAATCTAGAGCAGCCTGCCCAGCTTCTTCGAGTACTTAGTTCTCAGGCATTGCAGCCTGCCACGGCGAAATGGGAGACGCTCAACTGTATCAGCCAATCTGTAAGAGGAAATATTTTCCACTGATTAGCAAACCAGGTCTGCTTCATGCTCTGACATTCAGAAGGTGCATCCTATGAATTATAACCAGTAAGGGTTTTTGATACATCTAAGAGAACTGGGAGGGGGATGTTGGAGAAAGGACTTTAATTACAGCTGAATAAAGGTCTGGATTACAAACAAACGGAACAAAGCTCGGTCCCATAGTAAAGGAACATGTTCACCAACCCAAGTCTTTGTTGCCAGATTGAATACAAATATACAGAACACATACAGGTTAACAGTTTCTGCTTCAACTCCAGATTCATGTTCTTCATCTTGAACTGTCATTGCACCAAATCACCAAAGGTCCAGGTCACCAGCTCTCATCATTAGGAGTCCACCTCAAGTCCCCGTTACGAGATGGAGTCGCTGTCAAAACCCAAATCTACGACCCAAATACCGACAGAGCCCGACCTTAATCTACTTCCCCTTTCAGAACATCTTCCGCCGCCGCTTGCACCATGTCCTGAAGGACTTCATCTTGATATCACAAACCGTAACGCTGTGGCAGAGGACTATCCTCCACTTCCGACACCTGATAGTGAGAACTATGATCCGATCAGGGATTACCGAGACAGCAAGAAAGACCAACAAAATGGACACCTTGGTGAGTGGGTAGTATGGTCAGCGATCATAAACGAGCGGTGAGAATACTTCCTGGTGATACGCACGGTGGGGAATACACAAAAATATAAGGGTAGTTCCGATCGAACTTGGGTGATGGAACAGATATAGATGAAATCGTGATAACGAGACGATTAAGAGGCAGCTTGGGATTGTGCTTCCATGGTGAGTATACTGGCCAACTCGTTCTAATAGTACTTTCTCAGCGGACTTCAGCCATACTCGACCTGAGGACCGGGTAAGATCAGCTCCTTGGTATAAATAAAGCTTCCTTCATAATCGCTCGCAATTAGACTCTGCAGTATAATCCTGACAGAGGATAGAGTCTACCTTTGATGACAGTCGCTTCCAGTCCATTATTAAGATCAATCTATAACTTGTGGTAGTCTCTATCCTATGAGCCATTAGTGATTTGAGCCAAACTCTCATCCTCGTCCAGATATTGCATGTTTTCGGTGTCATTTCATCTTCTCGGAACTCTTCTACCTCCAGAATAAAATCTTCTTCGATTATCTTGCGCAAATCCAGGTCATTAATAATAATGCCGATGCGAGGCCAATGGGTAAGGTCAAATGCCTTAAGAGCGAAAGGCTAGAGTAATATACCTCGGTCATGACTCCATCTAGAAAATGGACATAGTGAATGATAAATCTGAGAGACAAATGTCAGTGACCATTCGAGATCAGCTAGGTAGTTGAAAGTCCACTTTCGCAGGCTGAGTGCACTTGGCTTCTTACCTACCCAACGATAGTTTCCCCTCTACCTGGACTTTGATTGGGGGTCTTGAGGCATGTCGTCGTACTGTATGTCAAATAGCACGACGGCGTGGATGTGATCGGCGTAACCGGTAAGTTTCTTAGCCTTATTGTTGACAGCCTCAACAATTTCGATAACGCAGATAAGGAAGATCAGGCTCAGCATCACACCTCTGTCTTTACTTATGCAAGAAAGCGAAGAAGACCAAGGCAAATCTTGAAGCCGCCAGTGAATGTCAGGCGCGCCTCGTGCTTACTCTCCACGCGTGGAATATCGCCAAAAATATAATCAGTGCAGTGTCAATTGCCCTCCAAGCCCAGTTGACTTACTTCACAACAACCGTTGCTTCGAACTTCTTGATAGGCATATGCAGCGCTCCATCTTGTACGAGACGGAGATTTCTGTGCTGGTTTTGTCGTAATAAAGGATGAGACTTAAAGCCATAACGGGTGCTTCGTTCTAGGCGAACCTGGTCGGTCGATTTGTGATTCTGATGGCATGCCACTGTTTCGGGGTCCCTGATAGAAGCCAAGTTAGACGGATAAATTTACCGATGGAAACAATGCATTTAGCAAGAAAGGAATTCGCGTACCGTAGATAAGAGACGCAAATACCAGCTACTTCTGTATAGCAATTTGTTGAGATGATGCGAAAAAGCGCAACACACCAGAACATTGCAGGTTTTATATGTTCAAGAGGTTGGAGTTATTGCTATGCTGATAGTCTATAACTGGTTGCGTGTGGAGAGGAATGTGGTGGAACTGCAACGGTCAAGGCGGCCCAACTTGACCTGCTGTTCCTGGGCATTGGCCACTGCTTCATAACTTACGCGGGTTAGCGCCCAGGGGCCAGTGTGACTGTAGTTCTTCCTCTGCTGAATGAGACTTGGAAAACTTTGTGTTCAAGTACTGTTCGTTAGTCAGCCCAAGTCTTTCGGTCCGAGAGGCAGGCCAATAAACTGCCTTTCAATACTCCAGCTGCTTCAACGACAATCAAGGCTTCAGGACACCTCTTTCGAGCTGTATTCGCCTCTCAGGGCTTGGCGGAACATGACCGCTCATCCGCAATACTCGACCGCCGCTTCAAGCATACACTGATGACCCTGCGTGGTGTTTGTTGAGGCGGAATTGGATGCGATTCAGGGCTTGACTACCACCTCTGTCGGGGGTTGCAGGGCTACGCCGAACTCTACATTCCAATATGACTGATGACTTCGGTGTGCTCTTCGCTGTTTTTTTTTGGTCCGATTACCATCAGGTTCTTGCCAAGACTACCCACATCAACGTGGTTAATAGAGCTCCAAGGTAAAATCTTGAAGATGACATCGACGATTATCTATGCCGGAGAACTTTCTGCAGGACGTATAGGAATGTAAAGCTCCACCAGGTCGAATGGCGCGTTAGGTTTCAGGTCGGTGATAAGGTGGGCAGTGACGTTGTTTGATCTTGGTCAAAGTTGGTATGGCAATAGGGACGATTATGCTTGGTTACCTATCGCTATTCAACTAGAAGAAGCTGGAATCTTCCCGCTGTTGTCGGAAAGGATAATCGAAAATTGGACAGTTGCTTATATGCTCCGTGTCGGATCGTGCTCGCTCTCGCTGAAGAAAAGTGTAGCCAGTGAGGTGGTGTCTTTAACGAAGTGAAAATAGGAATATCGCTATAGATGGCCCAAAAAAAAAATGTCTTGTTGCCGTCAGAGACGCATCGTCATATCAACCTGCCATCTTAATGGAGCTGATGTAAGTTGTCTACACAGCGAAGTTTTGGCAGGTGGGCTTATCTTTCATCCGACTGGGAGTGATTTTGTTGACTCTTTGAATAGCGCAGAGAGATTCCCTTAGAGCCTTTAGCTGCTGAGGTCGCGAATCCTCTTCCCGGAGAACGGTTCGGGTATTGTACCCAGTATCTTCGAGCTTTGTGTTGCGCTGTCGCTTACTAGGCGAGGAAACTTTCGAGCGCGATGACTTTCGTAATCGAGATGGGGTTATTTTTGAGGAAGACCTCAGATTGTGATCGAGATCTTGATACGATTTGATGTGTTATCTCGAAGGTCTCGGTGTTGTATCTTCAATATAAAAAGTTTTCCGTCACTGCTCGATGGCTCGTCGTCGTTGGTCTCTGGTTAGTATCTCTCGGCTGATGGCAGCGTCAAGAGGCGACTGAGTGACTGGCGATGACGCGTCTTGACTGGTCTGGTCCTGTGTTATGGTGGTCTGACCTTGGAAGAAGTTTAGTCTCCAGAAGGGAGGATGAGAATACGGGATGGTTTCCACTTGCGCTGAAGTGTCACAATTGCCGGTCACATGTTATTGGATTGAAGAAGTGTAATGGTGGATGGAAGGGTGAGTACTGCGAGTACCGTGAATAACAATCAACAACTGATGATGGTGCTCTGGGAAGTGATGGTGGATTGATTGAGGTTAATGAATGAGGATAATACCGGAAAGGCAGCAAAACTAAGCTACCTAAACCCAGTGTGGTTGATTGAGCTTCGTGCTGTTTATAACTTTCCTGGGTCCAACCTACCTACCTACCTGGGTACTATACATGACAGCAAGGACACCAGAAAGTCCGAAATGACTTGTGCTATTGGCATAAGAAAACAAATATCAACATTAGAATTCTCCAGTGACCTTTTAGCTGAAATATACAACTACACCTGCACGATTCAACGAACTATTCCCAGTCTAACTGTCCCTTCATAATTGGCGTCATCGGCAAAAGCCATATATGTCATGTCAGACTGGAAATAACCTCCCTGTCCTGATTTTCATAAGAATGATTCAAAGTGTAATGATGAGTACGTAGATAACATTACAAGGAGCCCCATTACCTATACAACTAAGCAGATCTTCAGGACTTCTTTCCACTTTAGTCTCTGACACCGAATAACGATACATACATTAACTCATTTTCCACTCAGTGTCATTTCATCGTCCCTTCATGTCAATCATTACTCAGCCCTCCAATCCTAAAATACTAGCCCAGCCCTCGTCATGCCAAGCCTTAATTCCCTCAGCGACTTCGACGCGCATGCTAGAAGACTCGTGACTGAGAAGGTCAAGTTGTCGCTTTAATTCCGCTATTCTTTGCTGGACTTTCTCTGCATCAGCCTCTTGCTTAGCAATGGTGTCTAGTTTCAACTTGGTGATCCACATATTGTCAAGTGCTTGAAGACGAGCCTTGGCTTCCATAAGCGCACCAGCACACTTGGTGAGTTTGCTTCGCGCAGCCTCAATCGGCATCGCAAGGTCCTTGGAAGGTGGCGAAGACTCCTCGATGTGATAGAGAATGGCGTCAAGATCGGCTCGAGCCTTTGCGGCAACCAGGCCAGTGACCGACCGTCTTCGCCGTGACTCAGCAGATTCGGGATATTCCTTATCTACCTCGTCAATCAGCTCCTGCGAGTACTTCTTTTTGGCGGTTGAATATGCAGTGCTGCATGTTTCTTCGATCTCAAGCTCTCGAAGCTTAAGGCGAGCTTCCAAATGCTTCTCCACTGCATTCGCGATATTGGCCTCTGCCTCCTTTCGAAGAGACTCCTAGTCTTCCTTGCTCAGGTTTCGTAGTGCCTGGTCGTACTGGTTGTCGCTTGTGAACTCGCTGTAGTTACGCTTGTTGGCCGCTGGTGTCTGAGCAGTCTGAGCCATTGTGTCGTTGTTGGTTGTGTGAGGGGTAGTGGTAGAGGTTTGCCGTGAACGAACGTCGGTAAAGGCTTCCGATTGCAAGTCTTGAGACTCAGATTGTGCGTCTTCGGGTTCGGGGTCATACGTATTTGGGAGAAAGTCGCCACAGTCGTAGTTATTCGTAGGATAATCGGTTGAATCGAGTGAAGGATTGTCCGAAACGTCTATGCTTTGTTCGTCTGTATTGTTGTCATGCTCTGGGTATTGAGCTTGTAGCGAACTGAGAACGGCTTGAGCGATAGCGCCAGATAAGTGAAGAGGTGGAGGATTCTCTCCCGATCGACAAGGCTTCTTGGCTTGCGCGGCGACGACTGCGACACGGAGGGCTCCTTCCGCACTCTAAACAGAAGAGAGATCGATGTTGTTCTTGATGAGAAGCCGTGTGATTTTGACAAGGTTTCGGACAACCTTTGCAGATGGTGCAGCGACACCTACGGAGCCAAGACCAAGGCGAACGTCAGGAGGAATCCAGTCTGGACCGTTCCACACTTGATCGAGATAAGCGATGTCGTTGCTTTGGCGATTTCTGTAGTTTCGCTGCTGGCGTTCTCGCTCGTCTTGGCGGGGATGGCTATTGACTTGGTTGGGCGGTAGCGGTGGAGGTGCAGGTGGAGGAGCATTACTATTTGCTGGCAGAAGTGGACGCAACATGAGGATCAATCTGTGACGAGCATACACATACTGAGCATCTTGAGGGGTATGCGCTGTAACTGATTGGGATGGTGGAAGAAGGTCGCGGTGGTGATGATGGTATTGGTGTTGGAGTTAGTCAGCTGTGGGGAAGGGTGCATTAGGTATTCTGCCGCGGTGTGGCACGGCACTGGCGACTGAATAATCGGCAGTGACATCTATGACCATTTACGCGTCTCCACCACTAGCGCGTTTCTTCGCGTTTTAGCAGACGGCCCCGCTTTGCTGAATAAAAAATAAAAACACACGTCTTCGTCCAGGAGTTACCCTGCAGAGGCCATTATCAGTAGCTGGATTGCGTAGGAGTGTGCGACGAGTAACTCTGCATAAGAGTATCCGAGAACTAGACGAGTGTATCTGTGATCTACGCGAGGCAATCTCCCAGTAATTATAGATGCTGTCAGGAGATAAAGAGCTTGACAGGTGAATCTAATAATGGTGTCGCACCTCCTTGGTCCTGTCTGTCTGTCATCAAGCTCGTTGTTGGGAGCTACAGTAGTTGCATTCTTGCTCGTGGACATCATCACCATCGATGTGAGAAATACGTACGGAGCTCAAGACCGGCTGGTATCATTAGAAGAATAGTGTCGCAAATCGATCGTGTGGAGATCATGTCATCAAGTTGAACCAGACATTGTGCGGCGGATTATTAGTCCCTTATATGACAACACCTGAGAATAGCTCATGCTGCAAATCGCTTCCCGCAAGGCCAAACCCGATATACCAAGGAGCGCCATTTGAGGTATCGTGGCCAACTTGCATCAGGCACTGTTACCACGTGTCAGGGATTCGGTCGGTTCAGCCTTTTCTTCGATCGTATCAAGACTGGTTGGTATAAGTTGGAATGTTTGGGGCTCGGGTCTATAGAGCGTCGTGATCAAAAGCGTTCCCTATTGCTGATGGTGGAAGATGGGTAGAGCGCGTATGTAAAGACCATGAGGATACATTCAACCAACGGGATCTGTCAGGATCATCAGTGTTAGCACTTCATAATGACATCTCTGCTCATCACATATCGTTTCTGATTGCTACCCACCAGTGGCATAATCATCATATTCCTGGCCAGTTCCAAGCTATTGCAGTGTCGATGCTGTTTTGAAGGGTTCCCCCGAAGGATCGAGACTGCAATCATAATCGGACGGAAAAAGAAAGGAAGTCGTAAGTGATATTGTGTAATTCAAGATTGAGCTATGTTAGATACCAGGGTTGGAAATGCCCTGAATGGTGAAATGGAAAGAAGTTGACAAACAAGGGTGGTTAAATTTATCGACCACCGTGACCACGGTGGTCGACTTAATGGCCACCGTTGACCACGTGTGAGAGCAGATGGAAAGACACCTGGCACCACCTTCCAAATTTGTCGTCCTTTTTACCTTTCATCTTGGATTTGTACCTTGTACCTCTTGCATCAGCTTGGATTGCTTTCTTCTCAATATGCTCTGCTCCATTTCAGGATTCGCTACCTCACATCGGTCGACTTTGCCGCTCTTCGATTTCCGCCGTTTTCCCCTTCTCTCCACGGCCATCGCCAAGACCTGGAGCTCGACCTCCCAAGGACTCTCCGTCGTACATCCCATAGACTACACGGTACCTCCGTCGCTACTCCATTCATCGTCAACATGAATCCTGCTATGCGCTCACTGGTCATTTCCAAAGACAGAATCGCCGCTTGCCCAGCCCACAAGCTGACACCTCAACTCGATCGATACCTACCACACTCCCAGAACGATATGATATACTTAATAACTGGTTTCAAGCACACGTCGAGGCCCTTTCGCACCCGATGCTCCAAGAAGCAGAAGATATACAGCTTGTGAGCGAAAAATCACTCAAGTTGTATTGCGTTTGGGCAATGGTTCTGTGAATACGAGAGCTGTTTTTTGTTTTAGGAAAACGTTCTGTAGAGCTTTAATTCAACGTTTTTGAAGCTCCTTCTGTGTGAAGTCGAAATAGGTAGATAAAGACATTTCCACTTGGCGATAACGGCACCTGTATTAAGGCGTCGCTCACTGACGGAAGCTCGGCTGTTCAACCATGTTGAAGCATCATTAGGTTGGCCACCTCGAATTCGGTTCACACAGGGTGTACAGCCAATTAGTTCGAGGATTTCAAGAGAAAATACATTTCTATCCCTCGCTACCTCATTTGACTTATATATGGAACATAATGGAAGTGTTTTGAGCTTGCCTAGACATAGTCGGCGTGTTCACATTCGTTCAGGGTCTGACCTGCCCACCTCCACCCCTGCTCCCTGTGACCAGCCCTGGCAACGCCCTTGTTCACCTTTTCACAACACCCTTGTTCTCTCACACCTACTTACCTCAAACAATCGAGACCTCCACTGTCTTGGACTACACTTCTACTTTTCTTTAACAAAGTGTCATCTGACTGCAGGCCGTGGGTGCATCATGATTATTGCTGCTGATGCTTTATCTTGTCGCATTGCATTTACATTCTCTTTCCCATCCCTTCTCATCTCGTCGTACCAGTCACTGCCACTCACACCCCACTCAAGCAGTGTTATAGCCCCCGCCTGAACTTCTCCTCCTCTTCCATCACCATCACCATCACAACAAAACACTTCAACGCGAAAAGAAGCCACCGAGCTCTCCCAACGATGTCGCCCGCGAAGACGTCCTTGCACGATCTCAGCGTGGAGAACCCAGGCTTTGCAGCGCATCCCTTTTTCTGGACCGCCTCTCATCTACGACTTGTCAACTGTCGCTTCGAGCAAGTCAACGATAACCTGCTCACTGAAGCTTCTCAGAACGAGACCCTTACTGGCTATGCCGAGAAACTCGCGACGAGATGCGCGCCCAGCTTGAAGCCGGCCTACGTTGTTTGGCTGCTGGTTCGGAAAGGTAGTCCCTTGACCTTTGTCCAGTGAGCATCACCTCTTTTCCTCTTTGCCAGCCCAACCTAACCTTATTTCGCTAGAGGGAATCCGATATTCTACTTTGACGGATATCGAGTCCGCCATGAAAAAGGATGTGACATTTACCGAATCGATAACAACAAACTTATGCAACAGCCAGAGCCTATAATCGGCTACTACCTATACGACGTCGACAGCGCTCGTCAGAAGAGACTATCTGCTCCACGAGCTCCTTGTGGCCTCAATAACGAAGCTGTGGAGAGAATCTACGAACGCCGACTATCCGGTATCACACCCGAGGATTGGCGCAACGATCCCTACTTGGTTTGCCTCCTCCTAAGCCTTGCTCAGTTTCAGTGGTACCAAGGCAAGACGAAGGGGCAAAAAGTCTTTCCGGTAAGCATTTCTCCTCCAGTAGCAATAGGTACACACCCTGATCAGACAATCTATCCAGGCGCATCTGCTAGTCACCAAAGAATCAGACAAAGAATATGCCTATGTCTTCAAAGCCGATGTACCAGACGAACTCCTGAAGTCCCTCCACTATCCATCGCGCAGCTTCGACAAATTCCCCCCAGTCACCTGCACCAAAGTTTCTTTCAAGCCATACGCCACCTTCCCGGAACGCATCGTCCTCCATTTGATCGGGCATCAGTATGCCTCTAAGCTTGGGGCGGTAACAGCTGCGCAATTGGGTGGTCAGAAGCGAAAGTTTGATGATATTGAGGAACCGTCACAAACTGCCCGGAAAAGCCAGCTATGCGCTTTTATTTGACTTCCAAGTAGCTTACTGATCTTTGTGAGAGATGCAGCGGAACACAACTTCTAGGATTAGAGCTGGACTGATATCTTTGCGGTACGTTGGGAATGGTGGATTCAGACAGACGAACTGTAAAGTAAGCCCAGGACACCGACGTGATTTACATCACCGTACCACTTATGGCGTAATAAAACAGGGTCTCGGTGACAAAAACCGTGTTGGAACCAATTCGATCGCGTTATGCAAGAGGCGCTCACATCAAGTGCATTGTGTATTATCCTTGCGCCAATCCTATATGCACTGGAGTCATTAACTTGTCATCCATAAGTTCAAGGCTGTAAGCAACGACTACACAGCAGGAGCCTAGTATAGAGACAGTATCTATTATACTTGAGTGTATCTCTATCCTGTACCAGAGACGCACACGCTTGGTAGATTGCACCGCAGCACATATAAGTTTCTTTGACATATATCTGGCGAGGCTGCTGTGAAGTTGACCCAGTCCCGCAAGCGCTCCCTCAAACCTTTCAACATCAACACAGATGGAGTTTACCACCGCCTACCACAGCAAGCTTATCATCAACAGGCGAGGTGGTGTAGGTGTGACGTCTATTAAATCTAACTAGAGGCAAATAAGTTATAAGTCGTCGAGGTACAGTCCAGTAGTTAACATCACTGATGGAGCAGGGCCCCCGTTATACCGCAGTAGAACTTCATGAAGTATGTTGGTGTCGTTTGCTTGGTGTCGTTTGCTATCAACACTCTTGAGATACGATGGGCATGTGTTCCCAAGAAGCCGATTTCGAACACTTGAAGTCAAATAGTTTGTCGGTCTTCAGTCAGGTCATCTTAGGATAACAACACAAGTGAACACTGCGCTACGATAGATACTATACCTGGATTATGAACAGTACTCGGAACAACGATGCTCGAGACCATCGGCTGCTGGAACATACCCAAGAGGAGATTTCAGGTCAAAGAACAAGGTGCACCACGCGAAAGACAGTTGTTACAATTCCCTCCTAGATGGAGCCCAATGTTACTACTTGGGATAGTAACTTCAGCCTTGAACCGTATAGCATGATACAATTTTATCGGCTGAAGGCTTCACCCGACCTGTAGACGACGAACGTCCATTTCACTCGGAGCTGGCCCAACAACGAACAACATTCCTCTTATGATAACCGATTCAATTTGTTGAAACTGGGTGTACCTGAAATATTTCTGCTTCTAGATTTAAGTTCGAGATGGAGTCGCCAACAATACAGTCCACATCTCCGTAGCAGGACAAGAAGGGCAAAAGCTGTATGACTCGCTCTTAGAAACTTGGGGAAGTGTCTGCAGTGTTCGATACCTTTAGGCAAGGACAATAGCACATGGATACTGCATTGTTCGTAGTCTTGAGGGAGAAGCTGAAGAATCGAACTATCTTCGTCACGGTGGGTGGTGGAAGGACCTGATACCCAGACTCACATCAATTATACATACAGTCACTAATCTGTGTCTTGGATTTGACTCCATGAGAAACGTCTCCTGCTATTAAAACATGATAGATTCTGAATGCTATTTTTAACGACCCCCAGCCAGGCCTCAATCTCGCTGGCAGCCTCATCAAACTTCAATGCAAGTCATTAACAGTCTGCTCAATAGACTGCATGCATTCACCCATCCACTCTTTCGCATCGGCTATAATCTTATCGACGACAATTTAGGACCCGCCTTAAAACGGGCAAGAGTTTGGTTGATCCAACCATAATAGGTAGACCCGTTAAGCTTTTTGGCGACTTGGCTCGCCAGCGCCTTACTGAAACCTGTATTAACAGTTTTAAAGTTGACCACAACATTAGGCCGGTCACCGCCAACGTGAGGATCAAGGGAACATCTTGAGTTGTGATATCTTGTAGCAGGTACCTTGCGGACATTAGCCCATGTTCCAGTTTCTGCATAATGATGTATCGAAGCCAATTCGTTCTCGTTCAATGTCTCCTATGGGACGGGACCGCGCAGACGCTCGTTTGAATTACTCGTTGTAAGAGTGAGGGCGTAGTCGTGAGCCCACGACGAATGGGGCCTCTCTAGTATGCTCGACGATCTTGTTGTAGCGAATGGCTAGACGTCGCTCGAATCGGGCCATATTATGCCTAGACCCTCGCATGGCAAAGCTCCCTGTGAAACTTCATCGTTAGGGAGACAAAGAATCGGACCTGGGCCACTCACCACGAATCATACTTGCAAATTACGATACAAATGTTGGCGAACCAAACTATGAGCATGGTCGTGGGTCGGAATATCGGTATAGCGAAGGACTCGATCCGAGGGTCTTGACTCGGAGGCATCGTCGACATGTGGGCGTAACTGCTCGTCCCCGATTTGTTGTGGCGTGGAAGTAGAGGAAGAAGGACAAGCTTTTACCAGTTCGTCAGATTTGTGCGCGAGAGGTCAACGGTATGATCAGGCATAGAGCCAGTAGACGAGCCAGTGTGTATAGTGCTGGAGATGAGGAAGTCAAGACGTTGCGCAAAGCTTGATAAAAGAGAAGCAACAAGGAAATTTGGAAGCCGTTAAATGGAAGTCGGACTTGGGCGAGTTCCAGTTGCTGGTGGGAAGAATTCGATGATAGCACGCACGTGATGATAATTCAGGGTCAGGCGCCAGCTAAAGGAATGAGCAAGTATCTAAGATAGTAGGTAATGATGTCAGTGAGGCGGATCAGACATGGGAAATGAGACATTTGGGAGTTCTGATGGGTGATACCTATACTCAATAGAGCCGTGCTGTCCTACTTGCCTCGAAACCTTCTTGTAGATGCTGTTCATTGGAGCAAACACCATACATGAGCGCCTAATCCTGCGCATTCCAGCCGTGAAGCATATTTCAATTTGAATATGTTCAATATAGCAATAATCCCAGTCAATTGCCTACCTACGTAAGTGTATAGCATAATAGTAATGGAGATGTTGTTTTTGTAATGTCTCAGTCCAGCTCCTGGGCCCTTCAATATTCATCAACCTGTCTCTTCGACATCTGGAACGACTGAGTAACAGACACGCATTGTTTATGGTAACATTGACGTTATTCTTTTGGCAGACTGAACGTACTGTGAAACTTTTCAAATGCATGTATGAGCCAGCTTGTTTGTTGACTTGCCACAGGGTCACAATCACTTCTCCCTTCTCCAGTACATCTACAGCGATTTCGAACACAGATGTCTCGAACAGGTAGTCTCGGCTGGAAGCGTCAGTTCCTGGTGATAAGCCTAGCCTGCGTTCCAAATTGTATACCTTCTATACTTGTGCAAAGGTCCAGTGTTGCTTGCAGGGCAAGCCCAGTCTGTATTGTAGACTGCCCAAATAATCCTGCGCCTGTCGTACCACTGGTATTGTCTCCGAATATCGAGCTGCCCCTAATACTGGTAGACCACATAACGAGAGACATGCAGCCTCAATTATTGAAAGGGTCCTAGGCAAAGTACGCGACGACGAGTCCTCAGATCTATGGGTGAAGCTAGGGCGTATTGATGACAGACAAGCCGTCTTGATGGGCGGATAAGGAAGTATAAAAAACCCTGGTTCACCACATAGAGTCAGCTTTTCTTGCCTGGCTAGCCATGGGATACCACCATATACCGCCTTAGAACTCAAGCTGATGTAACTTGGAAGATCAGGAAATCCTTGTCGTCTACCAAATGGAGGTTCTCCATGTGTTTCAGTTGTTTTGGAATATACCAGAAGCCTCGGCTAAATAATCCGGTTGTGGTGGTCGTTATAACAGAGATGTTTGGTGCCCAGCCATTGCTTCGTTCTTATCGAGTCTCGACGGTTATCTTGCACGGGTTTATAACCCTTGGAGTGGGAGTCATACAACTCGTTCTCCCCATAGGTGCGCCATCTTCCCATGCACGATCATTAAAATCGTCGGCTCCGATCTCCTTGGGCGGAGCCCCGCAAGGTGATGAAGAAGCAAGAGGTCAAATCAAGGAGGCGGCTGCAAGCTAGTTAGGGCTGCTGTAGCCAATATGAACCGAAAAAGTTAGGACTTCACCTGTTCACCAACGGCCGCGGCGCCGATGTCATAATGGGCACACAGCTCCATATGCCGAATGGTGTGGGTGACCGTTAAAGTGAATTTGATGCGGCGTCAGGAGGTTGAGGGAATGATCCGCACATCAGCGCTGCCATTATACTAGTGAATAAGGGATGACAAAAGAGCTAGGATAACGTTAGGCGATTTAGTTGTGGGCTTAGGCGAGTCTTTCTGTCAAGTCTTTGCTGTGTGCGGATTTTTATGTACGAGGAAAGATTGTAGGACGAGAAATCCCATGGCTCCCGGCACAGAAGCGACAGGAGTATTGTGAAAAGAAGTGGGACGGAGTCGGCAGTGGCACAAGGCACAAATGGAATGGACGGACGCACCCACAGGTTCAGAACGCCATGTATCTGCTGTATTAAGGTCGAACCGCTGAATGGTTGGGCACAGGGTACAGTACATGCCGTGACGACTTTAGTTTGAGTAAGAGGTATCTGGGTAAATTAGTTCTTACCAGCTACCTCCCACCCTCGCCAGGTTATACTGCCAACACCATCGTCATACATGAATAAGGTGAAAGTCTCTAATTACCTCCTGGAATCTTTTCATACCTGCTTCCCTAACCCCACTGCCATGAAACAAGTCGCCATCACGATATGAGTCCAGTGGATCACTGCTTAGTTGAGTTATTAGGTAAGCCGTGACGCACCGAAAGGTCGTCGCTGCTCGTGATGAGAAATGTCACTAGCTATGCACAATCTGATATACCAATAACCATAACACTAATTCCTCATCCTGTTGTGTAAGACTTTCTTCTTATCTCAGATACCCAACTAACATGTCACGACCATACTAGAAGAGAATTAGATTGAGAAATAATCGGCACACCGTCAGCTAGGGACTCTCTTTCACCAAAGGCTCGAGTAAAGGCAATATCTCGACAAGAAACCGATCAATTAGCATTACGAAGTCGGATCCCGGTTCTCGAAACTCTGTCATCAGCTACCCGCTAAGGCTTGAATGAAATGAACTTTCCGGATATACAGCGGAGAAATTGCAGTAACCAATTTCACGGATTTATCATACATATGTCGGCTAGACTGTTGCCGTCCCAGGCTTTGGCTGCGTTCCGACTTTTCCGATACTGAGCAACGGGAGCATTTAAGTTTTCAGAAAGCTTGAAGATGTCTCCATCAGGGTATATGACCACATGCCAATCGTCCCTTTCATTGACCGAACCCTTCGAAGGATCAATGATATCGACATTAAGAAACCTTGGAGCTTGTTCCGACCGCTGCCAGTGTCTGTGCAAACTTTATATCTGGAGCCTGGTTACTGAAATAGATCTTCCCATAAAAGCCCAGACCACAACGGTGAAGCTTCCACATCCTTGCACTTTCGGCTTCCAGGCTTCTACCTCTATAGTATCGTCAAGCATGATGGAATCTAAGGTATGAATGATGACAGTCACTGTGGGCGCTCACACTTCCAAACGTCATTCTCAACCCTCCCACGCCCTGGAACAACTCAGGGAGCACTGTACTCCCAAGTCAATCATTGAGACCCAACGATCAGACCACTATGTCCTCAATAGATGCTCGGTCGTGTTCTTCCCTTTGTTTTCTCGTAGCGCTGCATTTGTCAGTGGTGACTAGTCATATGTTGGCACTGACTCTCATCTAGCTTCCACCCTGATCTGATTGCCTCCTTTTAAGCGAGCACTAATACAGGCAAATCTCTTGTCACTCTTGCCTTTCTTTTTTTCAGCTAGGCTGCCAACGAGGAACGCGATGTTTCCATCGAAGCGCAACTCACCGCTTGACTGGGACTAACGGAACTCTCAACTGAATGACGAACTATGCGACGACAAGTGGGGGCTGCCCGTGTCTGCGACCAGCTATGTGTGTTTGATGTCAGGTATGACTACTGTAGATTTGGACTTGCTGACAAAGATTCTATCAGTTATAGTACATTTGACCCTGTTCAAGTTTGGCTATTGGGCTGTTTTATCTCAGAATCACCTACAAAGCTATGCCGCTTGTCGACGCAACACTGGTTGTCTGACGCGGTCTCCCGTTTCCTGCCAGGTCAAAGTATTAGGCATTCAATGCCACC
This sequence comes from Fusarium chlamydosporum, assembly GCA_014898915.1. Classification (NCBI taxonomy): domain Eukaryota; kingdom Fungi; phylum Ascomycota; class Sordariomycetes; order Hypocreales; family Nectriaceae; genus Fusarium; species Fusarium chlamydosporum. Next base: position 10,656 of record JAAVUD010000055.1, on the reverse strand, counting down.
TTCCAGGGCAATCCCAATCAGTTTGAACCGATGTTCAGTCTTGTGATATTGAGCCTAAGATAGTCTCAGCAATGGGACAAAACAAGGGCACCATGCTGTATCTACGAAAGCAGCAACGAGTGGCCGGCCGATCGTGTAGGCACATCTGGAAGAGTAAGTCGACTTCTACAATTTCACCATGCTTTTGAGGAGTGTGATAATCCAATTTTGAGAAACAAGGTCTTGTTGTCGTTGCGAACTTCGGAAGCAGTTTGCGAGGCCGTGACGAGACATTGAGGCAAAGCTGCCATGTTGTATGAGTAAGCAGTGTTACAGAGACCTCCCTTGTTTCTTGGTAACTGCGTAGCTCACACTACTATGTCTCTGTATATTCCGAAATCCGTTAATCTTCAATATCTTTTCGGTTCCTGCTTTTCATCTGCCAGCATTTGGTTCTGGCGCTTTGATACTCTCACGTGGGTCTAAGGACTCTTATAGTTAGGACGCTGGTCAAGATCTCTTAGAAATACTGGAACTTCAGTGCAAGCTTAGAGTAGGAGATTGGTAGTAGGTAGGTTTGTAGCAGCACTACGATAACGGAATGTTGCCATTGGACATTGCCAGTGATCCTTGTTCATCAAGTGGTTGCTACATATGTTGATACTTGTACCGATATAATGGCTAAGGCTGTGTTTCACTTGAAGTTCCATGGCATCCCCAGAGCCGTGTTCTTGACGAGATAGACCTTGTCTTTGATAGTTGCGATAACTCCAACTTTAGTACCAGTGCCTGTTTGCGATGCTTATAATGGACGATAAGGCCAGCTGATAGCTGTGAGTACTCTTCTCTGAAGAGGGCTTGGTGGCAAGAGTGCTGGTCTCCTGACTGTTGAGTGGTGGGAGGCCTTGTGACGAGCTGAGACATCTAATTGTAAGCTGATCGCTTGGCCTTTTGCACCGGCACGCTGGACTAAAGGCTTGGTTCGAATGGCGGGCTTGCTGCAAGGCCTATCAAGGCCGAGCTATGACGGCACGCTGACTTGGATAAATCTGTTGAAAGGTTAAGCCATATTGTGGGCCAGTCTTTTTGGTGCTTTGGGGGTGCCCGAGGAAATCACTCTCCCGCAGCCGGTTAAAAGTCATAGTGAAGACCTTCTCCTTTGTCAGCATCTTGCTTGGCCTTTTGTACTTCTGTGCTACAGCAGATGACGCCGTTTCTAGGATTGTTGGTAGCTTTACCGGGATTGCGTCGCTCTAAGGGATGGCACTTGTGATCTTCGAGTATCAGCAGAGTTCCTATATGGGAGGTAGAAGATAGACTGGCTAATATCAAACAATTTCTCGAGGTTTGCATACTAATCAGTATCCTGGGATACAATTCATGGCATTACCTATCTCCCAAACCGTTCTAGTGCCCTGGGCCCTCTCCAAACAACATAGCACTATTCTCCTGGCCCTGAGCTTGAATGTCGTAACGAAACTGGTAGCCTCCGATAATAACTCGAGCAGACGACTGCGTTAAGTCTAGGCTTTCAGGCATATTCCACTAAAGCCCCATCTGTATTTATATACTCGTCGGCACAGATCTCGCTACCGCTGCCCCAGCCGCTGGGTACAGGAACGACAGTAGGCTCGAGTTTGGTGTATTTCACCTAATACGACTACTCTTGTGCCACGAGAGCACATCTTGCTTTATAGGTTCGGAGGCCTGACGGCTCTTGGTATCTAATTGTTTGTCTGTGTTGGTATGATGTTGATAATTCGGCGGCTTGAGGACAGGTATAAAACCTGCAGATCAAGTGCTGATTCCGTGGGTGTCCCAGCTGGCTAACAGTATCACGTCAAGCCCTGGACGCGTTAAGACGAGGGGTCCGGTAATTATCTCTGCCAGTCATCAATGTAAGTTTGACGGAGTTGATGGTTGGTGAAGTCTGTAATTGTCGAATAGAAGGATGCTTCTAGATGTCCACTTGCATCAACCTCATCCAGTCTCCATCTTATATCCTTGGTCTCGACAGCCAAGAGAGCAGGGTCAGTCACCCAGCAGGTAAAACCTCGACCACGATCATTACCAAAATCAGGATGCCCTGCCTCGCTAATTCCCGGAGAGACCTTCTATATCCTGTCCCGAAAGCTTGGTAGCGGTTGGTGTTGGAATCGAGCAGGTTGCTTTCATAGTTGGGGGCTGATCCACGGGTATCGATGTTCAGTTGAGCCGTGTAAGAGCTTGGCTCTCATATGAGCTTGGAGATTATGCGTCGCTGAACCATGAGATGGCGATTTCGGCAAGAGCAGAGTAGTTAGGGAAGATCTTGTAGCGAATAATGGAACGGGAATCATTAATGAAGATTGCTTATAAGCATCAGCTGTTGATGAGAGAGTAGATGCGAAGAGAAGGGACAGCAAGTGTTTTAATGATAGGATCCTCTAAAGCACTTAGTGTATATAATAAGGTTTCCGCTTGAATTTGGATGTAGATCATAGCCCCCCGTTTCATCATCGAGATAAAACAACATTTACTGCATGTGGGCGCTAACATCGCATAATGACCAGGTTTCACTTATTACAACCTATGAATGTACGTACTTGATATAGCGATAAGCATTCAAACGGCACAATGGGGTCCTAGTGAATCAGCTGGTAGGTCTCTGGTCTCTGTAGCGTGACACGGGTAATTAGCGATCGTGACTTAACTCCAGGTATTCCTGGACGTTTAGTCTCACTACCTACAACTTTGGACTATTCCTACTAGAGATGGATTCTGAATATCACAATGTAAGAAGCCTCTTTATTATGCTTTTGCCATCGTTCTTCATGCATCCAACCAATAATGGCTGATTCGCTGTTGAGAAGAATGCCATTGCTACCAGCTGTGTGTATACTATTTTCGAGTATGTCTACTCAAAGCCACCAGAGGCAGTCGATCCATGGCGACATTTTATTGGAGCAACACATGAGCCAACAGTTGTAGAGTCTTACTGTGGATATCCGGTTGATGTTATGACTTTTGACTGACATTGCCCTGTGAAGGTATCGCCGTGCAATACATAGGTTCAGGTTAACGTTCGACTGTCTTGACCCACGGCCTGAGCACACCATATATATGACACTCGGAATCGTAATCTCTTGTTCTGTAGACTCTCAGAAAGGCCCAAGTATTCACATTTTATCTCTACAATTAGCAATAATCCCCATCTGTTGTATTCAGAGTAAAGTGAGTGTCTAGCAAAATCATAAATTGACGGGTCTTTTGCACCCGCTTGTATCAACTCGGGGATCTTGCCTAAGGTTAGTTCCTTTCTATCGCCGTCTAGTACTTGACCAAAGATCCAATATAATTGACATAAATGGGCCATAGTATTACTCTTCCAAGTAGCTGAGACTTGAATTTAAGGTCTATCAGTTCATTATCAGTAGGAATGACACAAGACGAAGTATCAACCATATCCTCTGACATGGAGCGTCGCTCAGTCATAGTTGAAGAAATTTTTCCAATCACTTTTCTAGTTGCTTTACTTATTTTAAGCTGGCGACTTTTGTGTTTACAAACATCTCTCCCTTCCTGGAGGTTTATTCGCAAGTCAGCTTTATCCATTGATCCTTCACGCAATTCTCCGCCAAACGACGATGACGCTAGCTGGGATCAATTGCTGCACTGCACCCGAGCGATTCAAGCTTCCATCTACTTGTTCTCAGTACGGGTACTCATGTTATTTATTTCGATCGCCTATCCATTTTGTTTTTCTAAGCGAAGGTTGGTCCTAGCCCTTTACGTCACAGTAACCACCCACCATTCCACAAACTTCATATCAAAAGGTAAGCGAGTAAAGCCAGGTCTTCATCCGTTTCGCCATGGGCAGAATCTCATCGTCGCCATCCCCACGTCGCTTCTCACTCACCAAGTCAGAACTCTGTGGGGCTGTTTGCCGTATAAGTATTTCACCATTGTCAATGCTTGTTGTTGTTGGTTCCCGAGGTGGGATATCAATCATCGGTTCATCCGTTGGAGTTGGATTTGCTTCAGCTATATTCTCCTGAGGTGGTCTACTAATAGCTGGAATGTTTCGGGGACGTTAGAGTGTGCATCACGACGCTCACCGTCAAAGCTTTTGACCATATTCTCTTTGCCGCTTCGCTTGATGGGTCTGGATCCCCGAATGTCATTAAGTCTGACCACTATTCCGTCATCCAAAATGTTTGAAAGGGAGTGGCGCCTGATATGTTCGAGAGTTTCTCGAAGTCGTCGAGCTAGCATGGTGCTTGGGTCAAGAACTAATAGAGTCTGCTCTATGGTGCAGCGAAGGATATCAAGTTGATTCTCTTGATGTGTCGTTGCTACCGGGGCTTCGCTCTTTTCCATGATGTGCTGTATTGTGTATTGTTGTGACAGTTGAGGTTCACACATTTGAAAACCGTTGTTACAGTCAGTCCCATATGGTGAGCATGCAAGATATGAATGTTTGATAACGTCAAATTCGGAAGTTTTGAAATGTGTGCGAGGAAATGCAAGAGCTTATATAACTATGAAACTGATAGCAGGGGGTAGAGCTATTAGTTAAGAAATGATTGAATAACAACATGCAAGTTGTGAACTCTCTTTGACAGGTACGATTGAATGCATTCGCAGTGCACCCGCATCAAAGGCTTCGAAAAGTGCCAAAGCGAATAATAAGGGGTTCCCGATTCTCAGAATGTTCCTGATCTTTGTCAGAACGTTGGGGAACAAATTCAGTGCCACCCAATTGCCGTATTTCGTTTGGGACTACTACAAAGATAAGGGGTAACATCACTGCAGTGCTACTTGTGGCCAACCCTTATGTCTTGCTTCTCTATACGTTTCTTTCTTTGTTTTTTTTTTCTTTTCTTATCTTTACTTAGTTATCTTAGTTTAGCCTTGAAAGTTCTCCTAAACCGCAATGAATGATAGAGAATGTTCGCCCAGTGGTCACGCAATCTAATACAATTTTGATCATTCAAAGCATTTGAGCAAATGTTCCATAGCAAGGCTCTCATCACCTGGTCTTGTTGCTTGTTTTTTTAGTACGGGAAGAGGTCCTGGAGTTTGTGAACGAAAATCCCAGAGGATGAATACCTGGGTATGGAAAGACCGCTGATAAATGCCAATCCTGCCAGAGCTTGGCGTGTCAAACGCGCAAATCAGTTACCGTTGATCTTCCCAAGTGGACTTTGCTTCAAGATGAAGGTCGGATTTTTTTCCTGTTGGTTCAACAGCCAAAACTCACGGTCGGCCATCCTCGAGGCATTTCCTTACTCTAAGATGCTCCCCAGAGCCAGCATGGCCGGGTTTTACTTATCTCGCATTTCTGGCTTATTAACTATCTCCTATCTGTTATCTATCATCTATTATCCTCTATCATCTATTATCCTCTATCGTTGATTATCCATTATCTCTTATCACCTATCTCTTATCTATTATCTATCATTGATTATCCATCGTCCCTTATTATCTTTATCTTATCTCTTATCCTTTATCTCCCGTCTCTTATCTCTCATCTCCAGTGAGTAATCTCTTATCAATTATCTCTTATCCTTATCTATTATCTCTTTTCCCCATCTTCTCCTTATCTTAAACTCAATCGATCGGTAACAAGGCATGAGCCCATTGGTAGTCTGTGCACACGGCGCTTCTCATGTCTTCAGGGTAGGAAGTTGACTTTGTTTGATGTACCAACATTATACTGGTATGTTTCATCAAACTGACACAGTGTTCGTGGTAACAGAAATTCTAGAGAGTTCTTTTTTTTTCCTTACAAAGATCCAGTGTTCTTTTAGCAAAAGTTCCTCCATAAACGTGGTAGCTAGAACGGTGGTTAACGCTTTTAATACCAGGTGACTAATGTCTGGTCTCCCCTCATGTCTCAACCTCGTCGACAGAATCTTGCATACTGGTGCGCATTTGCAAACCATTAAATCACAGCTAAAACACTCCAGCTTATTGAAAGCTGGATTGAAGATGTGCCCTTTTGGTGGGTCCTGGTATTGTAAGTTAGCTATATTGTGTCTTTCTGAGAATCATTATACCTGGCCTGCTCCCCTTAAACGCAAATATATATTCCCCATTACCATATTCTGCAGATCCATCAGCTTGTTAGTCAATGAATAGAGACCTATAAAGCGCCGGTGGACATGGTTCCAGATCCCGAGGCTGGATGTGATACGCCGGAGAAGGTCAATAATTTGAGACTCCAGGCCCTTGGAATCTAACGTGCTAAAACAGTGTTGTTTCGTGATTGTTGATGAGTTCACGAATGGATTATATTTTCAAAACAATTTCCTATTGGGATCTGGCTCACTTTTACCACTTAAGCAAGGTAAACCTGTACTGAAAACCCATTTTGAAATGGTTGTGTTCAGCTGCAGAGTTGTTGTATTGAAGGGTCGGCCATGATAACATGGTGTTTTTTTTAAAGTGTAAATCAATCTGCCCCAGAGGGACTTTAGTATAAAGCCCAAACAATCAAGAGTCTAGGCAAAATCGGAAAGAAAGTGGTCAACTATGGATACGGGTCCTGGTGAGATTCGCTAAAAGTCTCTATACTTCCTAAATAGATAGCAATCAATAATCACACCAATAAATCTACAGAAATGTAGATTGACTTCTATCGCAGCTCTCTTCGCATATGATCTTCCACCAAACAAAGGTTATGAGGTGGGCAGTGTAGGCTTTGTCCTTTCAGAATATGGATCTGACTATTGTCTAGCAACGCAAACAAACAGAGGCAATGGTGAACTGAAATGTCTTTGATAGTTGTAAGGCAGTATAAAGCGCTTTATCGCTTTGTCAAAGCTTGCCTCCACCAGTGTCTCAGAGCGTTCTGTACTGCTGTGAATATCCTAACCGTGCCAGTATGTCGAAATCTCCCACTGCGTACAGAGCTGCTTTCTTACCCCTTTACAGAATTAGATTCCGCATGCAATGTCGACGAGGCACTATCTCCTCACTTATAAACTTACAGGTGGGTCTTATCTAGTACACAAGGAGGGTTTATAGATGCAATCCCACTATCAGTGTCCTCCATGAGATCTCTTCCTTTTCTTCTCACTTGCATCTTAACTCGCCATTCTCAAGTATGCCTGTTGCTCAACTGTCCAATTAAGACAAGATCTTCTTGATTGCCAGAAGAATTCAGCGTTTTCTCGCAGAGAATGTCCGACGCAAGGTGAAATTGTCCGCTGCCAAGTATCTTACCGATGAATATATCGCCAATGCCAAGATCTTTGGACCTGAACCGGGTGTACTCAGATCCGAAAGGGAGGAGAGGTTTCCGCCAAACTGGGTCAAAACTCCGAGAAGTCTTTCCATTACCCTGATGCTTTGGCGCAGAAGCCTGAAGAAGTTGAAAAGTCTGGAAATTACCCCCTGAAGAAAAAGACACCCCGACAGTCGTTGAAGATATTCGAGCTTCACCAGAACTCGACGATCACAGACTCGAATCTTTGACAGATGATCAGCAAAGCCCTAGCAAAAAAGGAAAGGTCCAGAGTCAAGGGAGAACAGATCCTCTTATAGATATGCCGTGCGACGAGCAAGACGAGAACCAAGATGTAAAGCATTTGCAGCAGCGTGTCGAGGATCTTCAGTTAGAGAACTGTCAACTTCAGGTAGATCAGCAAGTCGCCTACACAGAACTCGAAGAAGTACTGCGACAGGTTATGGCTCTCGAGACACAACTAAAAGCTTTCTCCAAAGAAATAGGAGCGTCCGATCTCCAGCAGCAGTACAAATCTGCCAGTGAGAAACTTTATGACGACAAAAAGAATTCTTGAGCTTAAGGTGACACGCCGATGATTCAGCGACGGACGTTCTTTGTTATGGGAGCAGTCCATTGAGATAGAGTTGGGGTCTGTGAGACGGAAAGGAATAAGGGCATGGACAGGATGACTTAGATCTAAAGTGCGGCACGGGAATTGAATTAGAAAATAGACTTGCGAAGGTTGATTTAAGCCCTAGTCGTTTGACGACACATTTTCTATGACGAAGCTCGTGCTATACCTAGGCACAAGACTAAATATAGACTAGTCTGAGATTGCGTTATTCAACTGACCTCAGGGTATCGATGCTAACTGCTGTGTGTGAAAGAATGCTGTTTATTCACTATGTGGCCTTGACGTCTCGAGTGTGCAAGCTCCGAAGTCCTTCCTTATCCATCTTACCTGTATGTTAATGCGATATACAGTCTTTATATCGCGCTAGTCTTTAGGCCTCCAACAAAGGACGTCGAACCCAGGAGCCCTAGATCCGTATGTTATAGGTGCATAGAAGTGGTAGTGTGAAAACTCCCCGGATCGGAGGATTAACCACGCAGTGAGCCAGAAGGTAGGAATTTTGTGTCTTGTAGTACAGACGCAAGTGAGTATGAATAGTGGCTGAGTCTGGCCGCTTTCAATCGAATCTGCTCGCTTAACCATACTTCCCATGGTCCTTCTTAGGTTGCGTCGTTATACTGTTGGTGACATTTCCGTCAGTTTTTGCCACCTGCTACTGTATGCTCTGTGACCTGCGAAAAGAGTGGAAAATGGGAGATGAAATACCATTTAGCGTTTTCTTGATCAGAGTTTGAAACATAGTGTTGGTTGTCATGCGAGCAGTCCCGACGTCCGAGAGTCGATGGAAGTTGTGTCATATACTGGAAGCCCTGGGACCTCACGCCAATATCATGCTCGCCTAGTAGGTGCCAGTGATCACTTGGAATCATAGGAATCAAACCTTTCGTGATGATTAGAGATGTTGATCCGAGTTTTGTTCAATCAATGATGTGTGGCGAGATTCCTTGAATATGTCCCAAGTTGTAGAGCTACCAAATTGGATAGAAATACACAATCGGTAGAAATTATGAATGAATTGGATAAATCGATATTGCGGTCTTAGGCGTGGCGCGAAACGTGTTTAGAATGCTTATATCGATATCGTCATGGAAAGGAAACGCGGCGAGTCCATCATACGCAGGGTGTCAAGGGTCATGAAGCATCGCTGTCTTTTCTCTGTACTGACTTATGTAGTATAGCCCCTCACCTTTGCTTTCTTGGACTGGGAAATGGCAACATCCGCGGCCGTAGCACGCGACTGACTTCGCCCTTACTACATGATTTCGTCAGGACTTACTGTTGACTGTCACATCTTGCATGTGTGACGAGGATGGCCAATAAAGATTTCGAGATATAGTGGAAATGATGATATTTACTTGAACTACGCAGAGCGCGATATCAGCATTGGATTCTGAGAGTCCGGTAACCTAGACTTTAGCCGTATCGATTTAACAGTCTGCGGCAGTCAATGCTATATCGTCGACCTTTTCGTCCAACCTAGCCAGGGAGATATCTATTCTTCTTAGTACATTTATCCCAAAAGTTGAGGCCGAGGCTGGATCCTTATTCAAACATAGAATAACTAACAACCAGCCCTCCATTCACTGAAGCTCTCGCATCGTTGAGATCCAGCAAACAATGATACAGAAGCCCAGAAGCCTGGTGCATGGCAAGGGCAGCCAGTTCGACTGGTCGCTGGACTGATGTATTGGAGACCAGATCCGTATCTAGCTGAGGTCTCGTATCGGGTGGTCAAGAAGGTCGAATCCACTGGTTGAGCACCGAAAGTACTCCATCCTCATTTGTTGCCGTTATTGCTGAAAGATTGGAACTCACAACAAAGTGCACTCTGGAACCTATCCTTGAACAACGACTGAGATTAATGGCGAATGTTTTGATCGCACTCAAGCGAGTGGTGCATTGGCAGGAGGAAATATTTGTCAAAGTCTGATATCCTCTGCAGCGGTGTTTTGTCCTTTTCACTTTAGACCTGCAATGTGACTTTTAGCCGGTTGTTGGTGTTGAGCTCGTGCTTGCAGGTCGCTGATACCTTGAGACTTGGCCTGTTAGCCGTTCTGCCAGGATAGAAGAATCGCGGATAAATTAACTGTTGACGATGGCTTGATGAATTCCTTTCCAAGCTGGTTGATGGACATCAGGTCGGGTCTTGTAGCAAGGGTGATTGGTTTGAAAATAAAGAGAACGATGTTGTCAAATAACGAATTCGAATGTCATTTGGCTACTCGCTTAGTCCATTCAATATCCTGCAGAAGGGGCGAGAGAGGCGAGATATGAGGATGTATGTCAGTACATTTGTTAGGAGCAGTCGTTTTATTGTGGTACAGTTACAGCATGCGAACTACAGGACACTGCCAGACAAGTAATAACATAATAGACCTACCAAAGCTCTCGGGCATTCTAAAGATTAGGAAGATTAGGATAGTGACAAAAGGTTTAGGTCAGCCTTAGGCTATACTTCGACAAGACCTTTTGTCAACTTCCATCCTCTTATGTGCCTCTTAGTGCTACTTACACTACCTTGAGGTCCTTGACGCGCTTTAGCTATAATCATCTAAGTCAGGTACTGGTTGGTTTCAAAAAGTAGTTGGTTGAGTCACGCAACCTTCTGTGTTACTGATGGATTCCTGGAGCTCCCGACTATTAAACTTTCACTCAAGTTTCTTCTGTCTAATACCAGAAGACTTAACTAAGCCAGAGATAAAGTTCTGGAGCGTTCTACGCTACCGGAAGTAGTCTTTTCGGTATATTCTAATAACATAAAAAGAAGAGAGATGGAAAGGGAATAATGCTTCTATTGAAATGTCACTCGATAATGTGGTTGCTTTTGCTA
>JAAVUD010000054.1:0-85127 GCA_014898915.1 Fusarium chlamydosporum | reverse complement strand
ATCCAGCGCTTCGCAGCTTGACGATGGGGGAGCGGACGGGACCCCGTATTCTCTACGAGCTTTGGTCGTATGTGGTGGTTTGTGAGGTAAATGGTGGTCATATCCTTTGGAACATAGGAGAAAGTCTTCGAAGCTTACGATTAATCATTGAAATATGTTGAGGTGCTTGGCTGCATTATTCATGTCTTGGATGCCTGGTGATTGCTTCAATTATTAGAGTTGAAGATTATGAGCCAGTCACATGACTTCGCGACTCTAGTTTTCCACTTTACGCGTCTGCCAGAACCAGCAGCATCGAGTCCCCTGTTCAACTCCACTCCAGGGACTCCTTGTCACTCTGCGTCATTCATTCAACGTCCTCGTACGTATCTTTTCTCGATTATTGACAGAGCAAAGAAGAAAACCTTTTGAAAATCTTACATCGATTGCGTTCGCCACTGCGAAATCCGAGGCAAAATGGTTGCCGGATATCAACGCCTAAATGAAAGGAAAACGCAGCCAAATCCCAATATTGTCTTCATTAAACCTTTAGAAGGCCCTGATAAAGAGATTGCCCAGGATTTTCTTGAGAGAATAGCTGCACAATGTCGTAAGTTCTCTTGGTTTAATAACCAATTCCTTGCTGATCTTGGAAATAAAAGGCCCCATCATGCGAGAACACTACCTCTACGTCACTTCGTTAGAAGAATACGAACCAAATCGTGAATTCGTCGGGCGTAACTTCAACGCAGGAGAGGTTGTCCAGCTCGTTCTAAAATCGCCCAGCACTGGCCGCTGGCTTCCATTCAACTATGTTCAGATGGTCATGATGCATGAGCTGGCGCACTGCAAGCAGATGAACCATTCACGAGCATTTTGGGCAGTCCGAAATTCGTATGCATCTCAAATGCACGAACTTTGGTCCAAAAATTATACCGGAGACGGCATTTGGGGCAGAGGTGCTAATCTCGCCACGGGCGAGTGGGAGAAGAACACAGTGCTAGCCGATGAGATTCTACCGGAGCACCTCTGTGGAGGTACATACAGATCACGACGCAAGAGAAAGGTCAAGCCGCAGCTCTCTTACCAAGAAAGAAAGGAGAGAAGAATACTGAAAAAGTTTGGCGCAAACGGAGTCGCCCTTGGTGCGGACGAAGTAGAAAAAGTCAAGTTGGAGAGTGGCAAGAAGATCCAGGCAAAACCTCGAGTTGCTGGAAGCATGAGAGGACGTGAGCTCCGAGCAACTGCAGCACTTGCTCGTTTCGAAAAGCAGAAAGATGAGCCAGATCCTGTTAAAGAAGATGACGAGACAGAATCCGGCAGTGGTAGCGAGTTCGAGGATGAGCCAGATTCAAAGGATGCCATTGACGTTGACGGAAAGAAATTACTTGATGGAAAAGGTCAAGGAATGGTCAGAGTCTGTGAGGATGAGGACGCCGATGACCCTGGGGCAAGAGATGAGACACAGGAACTTCAACGGATGATCAGGGGCATCAAAAGAGAGTCCCCTGAGCCTGAAGTAGCGGAAGTGCCCCTAAGTACGAGGCCGCAAGTCCCGAAGAAGCAACCACGGTCCCCAGCAGCATCAACCACAAAGATCAAGTCAGAGTCGACCAACGCACCCGACCAACCCAAGATAACAACCTCACTGAGCCCCAACAACACGAAGAATATTACAAAGGTAACGAAGAGGCCCCAAAACCAAACCCCGGAAACAACAGCAGAATCTGATTCAACAAGTGATCAGCCGGGCCCTAGCGGAACATGCTCGATGTGTTCGTACGTCAACCCTAGTCTAGCTCTTACATGCGCAATGTGCGCCAATGTGCTAGATTCCTCGGCACCAGGCTCGTGGCAATGTTCGAGTGATGCATGTCAGACTACGCAGTATCGCAACGCTGGCGATTGCGGGGTGTGTGGACTCTGTGAAAAGAGAAGAGTAGATGCTATGTAGAACTTCGGTGAAGTTGTGGTGTATTGTATGACTGGATTAAGACGTTTAGCAGTGAGGAACAGGAAGGACTTGGACAATACATTAGCGACGATTACAGCAACAATGACAATGTCATGTTTTACTGTACCGACATAAAGCAGATTAGGGTTATGAACAGGGTTTCTAATGAACCAATGCAGACTATGTACATAGAGGTCTCGTCCCGTGAACTTGACGAAATACTCTTTTTGACATTACAAATTGGACAAGAGACAAGCTCCAGTATAAAGCCTAATGTGTCAGAAATAAATAGCCTGGACGCATGTCTAAACTTATATAAAGCGACTAAGTGATTAAGTTCCTTCGCCTTTTATGCTGGAAGAATCGAGTTTTCTATGACCCTAGGGACAGCTCAATTACTTATGGCATTTCATTTAGAGAGGCACATTTTGGAAAGATCTGTCTCATTGCTTATCTTAAAGTCTTGATGACCACACAAGATTCGCTTTCATGAGGGATCGAGAGGACTTTCTTTACATACAAGATTAAGCCTCCCATATCGTGTCACGTCACGTCCAATCACTTATTCCTCCCGCGTCCTTTCTTAGCACATGTCGGTCATGTTGCTATACGGAGCTCGTTCAGAAGCGACCTACGATTTGTGAGTGCTGTCACTATAGCAGCTTCTCTCCATGATCCTACCATTCTGGCCGGTAGTGTGCTTTTTGAAAAGATGCGGATAGCTAGCACAGCCGCGCATGGCGGCGTCCTATATGTGAGGACCGATGATGCGATCTTGAAGCCCGGCCATATGGCGTTGGTCCAGGGCAATTTACGAGGGGAATGGATAAGAAAACCTGTGCGTGTTAGCGTGAGCAGCCACCTACACGTGGTTCTAGGTTGACAATGTCGTCTCGTTGCAGGTCGTCACATCAATGGATAATTGCAGTATAAAAAATCTGTAGTGTGCGTAGGCGAGCTCGTTTAAACGAAAGTTAGGCGGCAGAATAGGCGTCAAAAATGTTGTCAAAGGGCCGAAATTAGGAGCTGAATGTGCGAAGGGCAACGGGCCGAATGTCCGGTACAAGTCTTGTTGATAATACATGCAGGTAGGAGACAAGCGATGGTGGTTCATCAAAGACAAGGCCAAAGCAAGAAATGAGCAGACAACCCACGCGACGTGGGGAAGAATATGCACGCCATTTTAGAAACAAAAGCGGTGAGTATTACAAATGAAGAACAGTAAAGATAAACAGTCAGATCACAAATGAGAAGAGAATGAATGAAAGATAGATTTGGATGAGATGGTTGAGCTGTGCCGTAAGAGAAGAGAAAAGAGATGAAAGTGAGATTGGGGGAGAAGAAGAGAGACAAGAAGAAAGAGGAGGAAAGGGAATGGAGGGAGACAAGAGAAGAGCGAAGAGAAGAGCAGCGAATTCCAGTACACGACAACCAACAAATAAACATAACCTTACTTCAGCTGCTGTTATGTAGTGTTGTCTAGCATCAACCATCATTGGATGACTCGAATCAGATCGACATGCTTCACCGAGGTCCAGACCGTCCGGAACTTGTGTGGGCTTGGTGTTGGTCCCCCACCACCAGGAACATACAGTATCATTCAAATTAGTCTATCACCGTGCAAGATGCAAGATGGTGGTATCGTGGATAATTTCCATCCACCCTGGATGTCCGTTCTGGTATCTTTCTTGGCAGTCAAACTTGATAGGTAGGCTATGACTGCCACCAAGCTCGCGAATCTCTTGGTGGTGTGGTCTACCATGATTGACAGAAGCTATTCCTCATGTCACGTTTGTTTATCAATATTGTTCGTGGAAGTTGCCTGCCTACCTTCTCACAGATAATAATCACCGATGCTACGACAAACTACCGTAGCATCAAGTGGTAGGGAGACAAGCTTTGAACGGTCAATGGTGATCCCACTAAGAACCACCGGGTTCAATCCACAGCCATTGATTGATTAACAACAAAACCATGGCAGAGGTGAGTGTGTAGCATCAAACACAATGAAATTTGAAGAGGGTGTCGAGGATTTCAGAAATCCTGCCCAAAACAGTCCAAGACAGGTTGTCGAGGTCGAGCCAAGGGCACCAATGCGTCTCAGCGGCCGAGGATGCCGTGAGCCGGTCGCGGGAGCATGTGGGCAGACGCGGGGTAAGAATATGAGTTCATGATTGGCTCTTGAGGACACAGTTTTATGAGAAACAGACCAGGGCTCTTGGCTTGGCTCGTTCAATTTGGGACAAGGATTTTAACCGTGCGTACTCTGAGTTCAGTCCTCCCGAAGAACGTGGCATTTGTGGAATCTCAAGCGGGCTAATATTCATGGCATGAGATAGGTTTATCGTTGATGGGTGAAACTGAAAGTGATCAGACTGTGGTCAGTCTGAGGTCAGTCAGTCAGCTGAAGTAGGCAACAAAAAACAAGAGAACTGTAAAGTGCAAAGAACTAGTCATTGATGTCAGCAGTGTACTGTATATGTATAGAGAAAGATCCAAACGCGACCAAACTTGCAGTAAAAGACCGAGATGCATCAAAGACCCCAAGCGGTAGCTGTGACAAATTCCCAGCCCAAAAGTCAAACGAGATGGACAGTTTGCAGCAAGCATTGCTAATCAATGCCGGGAAATGTATGGCATCGTGATGACGACTCTGCCGCGCATCGTATCGTGGTGTCGAATCTCGTCAACGCTGCTGATCATGTCGTCGTTGTTCGAGGTTACATACCACCATTACCTTAGCATCACAGCCGTCACTTGATCTGAGATACTGGGCGCTAACGATGAGCCAGACGCCAGGCCGTGCGCGATTCAAGGTTTGATAAGAGTCATGTCAAGGGAAGCGAGGTGTGCTGCAGCTACCAATGGCTTGAAAAAGGATTGGAAGGGAACCAGCAGTTAAGATGTCAAGTAACAACGAACGCAACGCGCACGAGTAAAGGGGCAGTTCCCCACCCCAAAGAGCTGAGCTAAGGTGAATGGCGAGTGGTGAGTGCCGATTATGGTGTTTTGTTTGCGTCTTTGAGTTACGTCGCATATCATCATGGCATTACTTTTGATCAGTCTTTCCCACCACCGTTGCCGAGGACGTTTACGTGGTAGATTAGTACTTGCTCATCTGACGAAGGGAATTCAGCTGGCTTTCAAGAGCTGCACTGCCTTGCGGGTTTCGTTCTTGGTTATCGCGTATGCCTTCTTTCACCTATGTGTCTTATCTTTCTCCATGACCAAAAGTGCATATGTAACTAGCTGGTGGCTGGCTAGTGGAGCAATCAATCGTAGGATACTAATTGGCTACTCGGCCATCTATCGGTGAATCCTCCAAACACGAAAAGATTAAGGTTGAGGATATTTCCCACGCGTGTTCAACACTTGTTGCATCTTGTTGACTGAGAAACTGTACCTGGGCGGCAAAGTCGCAGCCCCCAAAATAAAACAGCTGGCGAGTTTGCCCCAAAGATGGCTGGATGGGCGTCCTAACCTGACTTACCCCGCAAAAAGAAGTAAACCGTCATTTGGGGGTGACGTCGATGCCAGGTGGTAATGGATCGTTTGCGCCGTGGATACTGCAAGGTGCCCTACGAGGCGTCTTTTCCGCTCTAGGATTGGCTTCTCGGGGCAGTCTCTTTGCAGACCCGTTTTCTCCGCAGTCGGCCAGACAGCGCTAGTAAAGGCACCAAGCACCAAACTTCAAGTCCCAAGAGCTCAGGCAGGCCCATGCTTGAAGCCGCAGATGCCGGGGAGGAATATGGAAGATTGCAGCGCAGTGCACGGAGCCCTAGGCAGGGTCCAAGAGGGTCCACCGTGCCCTGAGCCGCTTTGGGAGTTGCAATCAGTCTGTGCAGCACGGTGCTGAAAGTTCCAAGTGGCGGTTCGTTCGTATTGCGCCCTGAATTCGATATGCCCATGGTTTCGTTGCTGGATAATCGGGCCACAGTAGAGAGTAGCCGGTGACTGATAGCTGACGAGTTAGGTCATCTTGGACTCTTTTGACAGCTTGTCAAGGACAATGGTAAGGTTGACGAGAAGAAAAGACTGTGTGTTAAATTGGATGAAAAAGGCATGTGATAGCGACAAGATGTTACGAAAGACGGGAAAGGCGGTTGTGATGGAAGAAAAAGGCAGTCAGGGACCTGTCAGTGCTATTTTGGGTTATAGAACAAGGCAGTTAGTTGCGTTCCAATGATCACAACGCTTACGCAGCCATTCCTTCCGTCTTCCTCTTCGTTGCCTCTTTAGTGTGGTATTACCTGCCAACATTGGTCCGGCTTTGCTGGAACCTTCTCATGACAACGTATCAATGCCCATCCATGGAAAGAACAGTTAGATAAGAAAAGGCACGCAGTAGATATGGAGGTGTGTCAGTGAGTCTCTGTCTCATGCCAGAACCACTCATCACTCAACACATCCGCCCTCCCTCAACGAAACATTGAGGAAAGACAGATCGTCACTTTTGCATAGCCTGGGCAGCATTTTGCGGCACTCATCTGCTTGTCCACGTCAGATTTGTCAATCTTGTCACGGAGTCGCGGGGTCTTGGTCGGTAGCGATAGGCGAGAGTGGAAATGAGCTGCTGATGCATATACAGCCTACTCGGTTCAGTATGTATTACACAAACGAGATGGCCGAGTCAGGAGTTCGATTCGAATTGACGGATTCCGACGAGTAGTCTCAACAATACTGGGCTGGATGTCAACACCAACAGATGCTCAATAAGCCAAGACGCATAGTGGCTGTTAGATCCAAATTCGAGATGAGTAAGGAACGAGATGAGAGACAAGGGTTCAGCCCCAGACCTGATCAGGGCTTCTCCATCAGCACCGTACTGTAGTCTACATATGTCTTCGAAGAGCAGGATTCGATGGATTCGATTCATTTCACTCTCAGACCCTCCACAATGGACCCTGGAGCATTATCGTGCAGTGTCGGTGCAGTAGCTTAGCTTAGGTAGCAATCCAACCCCAGGTCCCCCAACCCTCCTCTATTGGGTGATCTGACCAACCATGAGCCCGATCTCGGGGGCAAGTCTCCACTTGGTAGCCACTACGTCACCCAGACCCCAGTCGCAATCTACCTTTACCCCTCCATCAGGGAAGGAACGAAGGGGAAGGTCTCACCCGCCCGTTCTCAAAATCAGAATCAAACAAATCTAAGAGCTAGCCGCGCTTGCATGTACCGGCGTCAACCAGCTTGGGGGGGAGGGAGTAGACCCATTTCGAATGCTCCCCCCCAAGAAATCAACTTACTGCGAATAAGACAGGCTAGACTGTACTACAGAATTAACCCTGCTACCATCTTACTGTATCTCTCAACCTAGAGATTCTTGTAATCCTCGACTCTCATCTGTTCTGTTCTGTTTTGTTTTTGTTAGAGTACTGTTGTCCCGCCGGTCTCGCTCATTTCTATGCTTCCGCCCCTCCTCTAACGTTCACCTAGAACACCGCCTCTTGCCTAAACCGGCAACGGCGATCTCTCATCACTCTCCACTGTTAGCCCGACCCTGTCTCTCTCCTCGTTGCTCCCCTGTTTTAGAGTTGATCAACCCCCAATTCGTCCTCATTCATCACTCACTAACTGCACTGTCCGTTCGTCTTTATCAACCCCTCGATCCCCCCGTTTCTATCTCGCCTTTCTAAATTCTTTCTTCTTTCCTTTTCCTTTTTCTCCCCTTTACTCATTCCCTCACCTCTTCTTTGTTTCCAACTCTGCAAGGCATTTAGCTGTCCGCAATTACTCTCAAACACCATCATCCCACTATCTGATTCAAGTGTAACGCTGTTTGTGCCATCATCGAACCACTCTGGCGCCACTGCTACGCATATCTCCCCATCTCTCACCGTTACCAAAACTATAACTACCAACGACGAAAGTCGTTAATTAGTTGCCCATTATGTCCGCAGACACTGCTCCCTCCAACGGTAACAACAACGGCGAAATGTATACACGCAACAGAAGAGGATCAATCACCCAGGCCGCTTTGACCAATCTTTTCCAGAGAGGAACCTCGATTTCCAACGGCAGTGGCTTCCCAGGTCAGTCTTCTGGCCCTGTCGACACTGGCCGTCGACGCCTTTCTGTGACCACTCTTGGTCTCTCGGGCACTTCGCCCACAAACACATCTTCTTTCATCCGTCGAGGAAGCATGTCGACCAACTCCAACAATTCTGACTCTATTGATGAGAGCGCTATCGAGGATGACGACATGTACTCCAAGACGGCACCTACCACACCATTTGTCCGACGAATGAGCTTCGGCACTGCCAACATGCGCAACATGCGCCCTAACGGCAGCCCTGGAAATGGTAATAGCCCATCCTCTCCTCCCACTTCTCAGAATGGGCGCCCCGTCCCAGGTGGGCGAAAGGCTTCGCTCGTAGGCTCCCCTGGTCAAGGGTCAAGCCTCGCGGCAGCTCTGTCTGCTGGACGTCGCCCAAGCCTCGCTTCTTCTGTTCCACAGGCAAGCAACACCAAACATGCAAGAGCCCCATCTGACAATTATATTTTGCGCCCAGACCAGCAAGGTTTCAACTGGTCCGAGCAGCTTAGGTCTCGTGCCGAGAGCTCCGTCATAGGTGCTCCTCGCGCTTCCTTCTCGCTCGCCTCTTCCTCCCCGCCAAGAGGCTCGGTTCACGATCGGGCAAAGTCCGTTTCCGAGATGCCTCAACCTCCGGTTCAGGCTTCTTCCGTCAAGCAGCAGCAGCCCAGGCAGCCTGAGCGGCCCAAGCCTGATGCTTTCCAGGAGAGAATTCTCAAGGGTGACTTCTACATGGACTGAGTGCAATAATGCTTCAGATGCCAACCCATCCAGATATGATGACGATGATAATGATGATACCAACAATGACGACCCGCCCACCTTACCACAACTATCCGACGATCTTAATAGCCGTCTGATCCCTTCCACCCGTCGGATGCACTACGCAATGTTGTTCTTGATATGGTTACCATTTCCAGCCAGGTTCCCTTGAAGGAGATCTCTCGCTAAACACATGGCTGGAATTTATGCTTTTTATGTGTTTTGCAAGCAAGTCTTTTTTGAGCTGGATTGTTTCAGGTAAATGCGAAACCGAACACAAAACATGCCAATTGCATCGAATTTATCGAAGGCGCACAGGGAGGGAGTGGTTAAGGTTGATATGATATAAGATGTTGAAAGTTTGGCGGAAGAGGATACTTCGAATTAAGATAAACCACAGCAATAGCGAGCATGGGGAGTTTTTGGACTTTGTGAAGTTGCTGGCGTTGGGTTCCGTGTATGAGCACAAGGATGCTGTACATGTGTAACAACTGGCAAATGGGTGGGAATGATGTACAGAATGGCAACATAGCCAAGAGTGCTTCAGGAGCGACGGAAGGTCGAGAGATAAGGAACGTGACGAGGACGATAGCTTCAGAGTTTTTTTGGAGTGAATCCCAAGTCATGGGATAGCGGAGGTTGAACCATGACGGAGTTCCGGCGTCAAGGGACGAAAGGCCATAACTAGAATGAATGGGAATTGGTCTCTGCTACCATTATTGTTTGTTTTGGTCAGACATTCGTGAGGAAGATGCCAGACTGACTATTGAGACTTGCTGGATTATCCGTAGTACTACGCTTGAGATAGAACAACTGTTCAAATGGGTTACATTACTTTAGCCTCCCGAGAAACATGGCGCGGTCATCGTACGTTCCTAAGATTCTGTCTTGCATGTCCGAGCTTGACGCGTAACAAAGCAGGTCAGTATCGTCTCATTTCATGGTATTTTTGGCGAATCGATAAGTGACGGACGCGGGACTTGGAAACTGCATAATGCACTACGACGGGTACTTTTAAGCATGCAGCTGTAGTCGTATGCCGTGAGTCACTTATATAACGGAGGCCGGAGGGCGTACTCCGGGGCGGGCGTCAAAGATGCAGTTGGAAAGATGTTGAATCCTTTTATGGTAACAGTTCTCCTTTCTTGTGCATATAGGCACAACTTATAGAGCCGGGTTAATGAACAGGTTTAACGGCACTTGATCCAACCAATCATTACAAATGGAAACAAGTTTAACGAGGCAGGGTATAATCGCTGAGACTGGGTGTGCATAGATAGTTCAACACGACACACCTTCACATCTGGAAAGACGTTTTTGTATGAGAATGTCGTTACCAGATGCGAGGAGAGATGAAACAAGTGTTTTGATACTAAATTGAACAAGTATATACAACCATGGTCCCCCACTAGCTAGAAGAGTCTTTTTCCAAATACCATAGGGCCTCTGCCGATATGTGTGTAGCTTAAAGATAGCTCTTTGACTACAAGAAATATTCTGGTAATAATAAAAGTGCCCCGAGAGTGAGTCACTCCACCAGAATGATAGCTTCGTACGAGCGTATACTCAAATAGAGATCGTATGCAGGGGTGGCAAACGATTCATCTGGGTAAGAAGATCATCAGACATCTCGAACATAGAGACGAGGTCCATATCAAGCAACACGCTCACATTCAGCAATGGATATAACGAGCATCGTAACTTTCGTGACATATTATCTATATACTCGAGACAGGCACCTTGGATTGCTTTTACAACTTTGAGTCCTCTACCTCCTTGTCCTCACCAAAGATGTTGAGGAATGAGATGTGCACCTCGTCGGTCAAGTCGCTTGCCTGCAGACTGCGGCCCTTCTTGCCGAAGGCCAGGCGAGAGCACTCTCTTGTGATAGCAGAACCACCGAAAGCTGCAAGTCCGACTAGCTCGTGCTCATCAATGGGGTTCTTGCCAACATCCCAAAGACGCTCCATGTAGGCGTTCCTCCACCCAAGGAACGTGGCGATGGAACCAGTCAAGGTATCTCCCTGTCCACCGCTTCGCTTCTTACCACCTTCAAGGTCAACTGTCAATGTTGTCTCGCCGTTGGAGATGTAATCCTTTGCGCCCTTTTGAACAACTGTGACACCCTTGAGAGTCTTGGCCAGAGCCTCAACACGAGCTGTCTCGGGGGCGTTGTCGTCGACATTGACCTTGAGTGCCTCACATAGCTTACCGAACTCAACAACGTTAGGTGTCAGTACAGCACCATTGTAACCGCTGATGAGTTCTGGTTGCTTGTGGACAATGGCCAAAGCATCGGCATCCAACACAATTGGAAGCCCTTGATCGCGAGCGGCGCGGATGACAAGAGCAACAGTGTCGTGCATCAAGGGATCACGACCCAGACCAGGTCCAATAACGAGAACATGGAGTCGAGGAAGGAGGTCCTTGATCTGCGATGCAATATGCTCGGCACTGGATTCATTCTCCTTGGATGCATTCCAAGCTGCTGGCTCTTGCTCCTTCTTGGCGTTTTCACTCTGGCGCATCAGAGGGTGGACCATGAGGTTTGGTGAGTATGACTTGATGACGGTCGCAGCGGCAGGTGTGCAAATAACATGAGACTAAGTTGGTCAGTTTGGTTTCAATGCTTGAAGCAGTATAAAGATGCATACCAAATCAGCTCCCAGTCTGGCGCTGGCCATGGCCGAAAAGTACGGCGCGCCTGTGTAGTTCTCACTTCCACCGATGACGGCGACTCTACCAAGCTGGCCTGTTTATCACGTTAGTTTCATGAGTTGTCGAGGGTTTTTCTCTGGTAAACAAACCCTTGTGAAACTTCTCCAGCATGGGTGGAATCATGCGCTGCACCTTGGAAATGACATCTTTTGTAGCAGCAGACATTTTGGGTCCAGAATCTTGAGTCGACATCTCAAGAACGATTGATGAATGAGGTGATGCGAGTGACGTTGCAGAGGGTTGCGCGGGGTTGTCGAGTAAGACAAGTTGACAAAGAGATCCTTAGCAGTTGAGTTTTAAGAGACAATAATTTGTGAGATGAATGAAGCTAAATGGATTGACTGTATGAGATTAATGGTTTTGAACTGGGTAAAACTGGATTCCAATCGGTCGATGCAAACAAATCGATGAGGTATTGTCTGCGCGGCGTTACCACTTATGATGTCACTTTTATGATGGAGAGCTTCAACCTCCTCCACGTTTATGAGCCTCACCTCATTTTGTGCTGTACGGCTAACAGAAATGTAGCAAATATACATGTATGATAGCTAATTAACTCAATGTCTATGAGATCGTTAAACTGGTAGGGTTCTTCGCTTAGAAATATAACAAGAAATGCAACATCTCGTTATCAAGTAATCATTAAGTGGAAATAGCCATACAAACGGACGACATTTGTCGTATAGGTAGTCAACTTGCTCAGACGCATCTTAAACAAATCACCGACAGACTTTATATCTCATTACAACCCAACTTACAGTTCAGTGAGGATGGTGAGAATATCGTTAATTATCCTGTAGGGGTATCAAGTTATGTTTCTCTTACCTTGTTAAAGTTATTACGTGCTCTCTCAAAAAGGACGTATGGATAAACATTAATAATTCAGGCTTGGAGTAAGGCCTCGAGATATTACTGGGCCGCTCTCAAGCTTATATGGTCTGAACTGTTAAGGCTTCATTGCGGTTTTATGGCACTTTATGATGAGTTCGATTTCACCCTGAGCCGAATTATCTCGCCATCGCCAATTACAGGACTTCCAGCATTGAAGTCACGAGGCAATCCAGTTTCTTGAATCTGTTGAATCGTTGAGCCTGAGCTTCTTCTTTTATCATTGTATCCTTCTTCCCCTCTATGTTCCTGTACCTGTACTCAGTGCATAGATTAGCTTGGCCCAGATAGTCATCCAGTAGAGTTCCTAGAATAGGTGTTCAGAATTTACAGGTTCACAGACAAATATCATAGGTCCTCCCTAGGTCAAAGAGTGGCTATGATTTACAGATATGGTTGTCGATGAGTCCTATGGCCGCCAGATCCGTAGTGTCGGCTCTGGTAGTCGTTTCAACAGAGTTGAGTGGTCGTGAGAGGCAGAGACGGGACAAGGAATGGTGGATAAGACCTTTCTGGATGAGACTTGTCACATAAAATCTCTAGGTGAACTCAATGAGGCGAAGAAGGCTCTGTGCCATGTACCATGCCAGTATTGAAACTAAACCAAGAACCTTTGATCGACCGAAGCTGTCCGGGTCCCTTGTGTCATAGAAAACTCGATTCCTCTGAGTATAAGAGACGAAATAACCTAGCTATATTATGAGAGCTTTGATAAGCTCTTAGACTGTTCATTTCGGATACCCTAAGCTTTGGTCTTATATCTTTTCTGCCACCTCTAAAGGGTATGGGACTACTATAGTATTTACACAGCCATACCTTTCCATCCAGGCCGACCTCAGCTAGTTTGTTCGTATGAGATCAAGACCTAGAAAGCTTGAGACAACGCATCCAACTGGTTATCACATGTGACAAATGTTCCAATATGTGTTATACGACATTTCCATAATATGTGTATTGTCTAATAAGATCCAATTTGCCCTAACTCCTTGAATAGTACAGTACGCCTTGTACCCTATATCCAGCCATAAAGTGAAATCAAAGTCATTAATCGTAATACAGATTCATCAATATGTTTCCATATAATTCAAGCATTTCCTATCATCGATAATACTCACGCTCACGATCCGTGATGCGAAGTCGTACATGATCATCCTCAATCATCCGTCTGGGTGGTGATGGAGGCGAGTACTGCTGCCGCCGAGTTCCCTCAACGTAGCGGTAAGTCTCGTATCGAGGCTCGACTTGGACAGGCACTGGAACTGGAACAAATCTCTCGCGCTCAATTACACGCTCTCGGTCGTGATCGTAGGAAGAGCGGTGGCTGTGGCTGCTTCGGGAGCGAGACTTGGGCTTCTTCTTTTTCTTGTGGTGCGGCTCAACGTCGACAGCGATAACCTCGATAGGCTCCTCAGGAGGCGGAGAACAAGGTCTTGGCTTCACAACTGGCGGAGGTGGTGGTGGCTTGGGCTTGGGCTTCTCGACCGGAGGTGGAGGAGGAGGCAAAGGCGTTGGCACCTCGATAACGGGTGGAGGAGGAGGCGGCGGGCAAAATTGAGGCGGAGGAGGTGGTGGCAGTGGTGGCCTGATAACAACAGGCGGAGGAGGTGGTGGTGAAGGTGTCCTCGCAGGAGGAGGGATAGTTCGCGTCACGCGATGGCTGACAACGGCGTAGTCCTCCTCGGGATGCTGAAGGTAGAGTCGCTTCTTCTCGTAGGGTTTGGTGACTGTTGAGATGACGTCAGCGACGGTTGACTTTGCGACACGGAATACACGGCAAGGTGCAGCGCAAAAAGACAATACATACCCATTTTGGCGGTTAAGAGAGTGATGGATTAAAAGCGACGATGGGATGAGATGCAGTTACCCGCAATGCGACGGACAAAGAAGCCGAACAGCGATTGATGGGGAACGATCGGTTGATGATCACAGTGGGGGTGATGCGCTGGAGCAGTAGCCGGACCTGAGGCTGTAGCTGTATGTGTGTAAGTGCTCAGGGCAGGTCACGATGGGTTAAAGTGGGATGTAATGGATGTCAATTAAATAAATAAAAAAAGATGACAGTTAACGGGCGGGTGTGAATGGGAACGGCGATCTTATGTATAAACTGAAAATGTGAGTGATTAATTAGGCTGCAACAAGTAACTGATTGAATTAAAGTAGCATGTGAGTGAGTGAGCAAGTAGGAAAGAGAAGGAAGAACGAACGAGAGGTATTAAGCTTCCATGATTTAGTTCGTTCTAACCCAACCCAACCTAACCAACCAACCAACCTATACCTACCCAAAGTCTAAGCCATCAAGCACCTTGGAAATAGGTACCATATACAAAAAAAGAACTCTCAACTTTGGTTTTACTTTCTCATTACCAGACAGTTACAACTTGGTCACAGGATCATGACGTCGCACATGCGCAACCCTCATGCACGTCAGCCCCCGCCTTCCAACAACCAGTCCAGTCCAGTCATCCACAATAAGAAACCAGCTTTTTGCTTGTTAGTGGGCAGGGGCTGCTGAATGACCCATCTCCTCATGTTCTAGACCCCTAGACCCTGGAAAGAGAACGAAAGAAAAATACAGTACTGTATAAAAACCTACATAAGCGATGCAGGGCTGGGCTTGTCTCGTTGGGCTGGGCTGGGCTAACCGTTGGGAATAACGCTGTAGAACCAAGGTCGAAATGAAAGTCTTTGTAACGTGGTTCTGCGTCAAAGAACAAAGAAATTTTTTATCCAAGGTCGGACTTGGGCTAAGCGAGGTGGTATTAGGATTCAATCATGAATACGGCATCAGTAACGTAACCTGAAAATACAATTCATCAGTCAGCCAATAATACCTCAATGGAATCTTCCAAATCCCAAAAGAATGTTCAAGGTCGAATCATCAAATCTCCGGAGTCGCCGACGCCGGTCATCCGAGTCCGCACCTCCGAGACTCGGGTTTAGTGGGTCTTTTCCCCGACTCACCACCGTCCGTTATCTTGCACATTGCCCGCATTCACGGCGCCGAGGATTCATCGGTCCAGGGACCTGTCCAGGCCTTTGGACGTCCTGGTCTTGGATTGTCATAATTTCACTTAGCGGCTTGTCATGGCGATCACCACTTCCACCGTCTCTCCTGAAACCGGCTTAAGCACTATAAACCCCTGAACATCACCGAATGGTCAGGGGTGATAAGACCCTCCGTTCGTCAGGGTTATCCTGCAGATGTCGACGATAATCGGAATTCAGCCTGTAGAAGGATCGTATTCTGGTAGCGGGATTGTGAACTCGGTATGGAAATCGCTAGTAGATTCCTATAGGAGTTACACTATGTTCAGAGTACTAAGAGTGCATGCGAGCCTGTTCATGCCATACTGGTCAACGATAATTACGGAGAGTGCTGAAACTACTATATAGTATCGTGGGGTTGGTAGACTGTTTTCCATAAACAGTATCAAACATTCAACCGCGATGTTGGCCAAGTCGCGAAGTGAACGACGATCATACATCGGATAGCTCATCGTTGCGGGTTTCAGAGACAGACGTCAGACGACAAACTTCCCAAACCAACAGTATCAAGATCCGTGATCCGACAATTGCTGCTCGGTTTAAGCGCTTAGAAACATACTAAACCAGGTGATTGCATTACGAAGGCGAATATTTCTAACTATAACAACCTCGAAAGCTATAATTTTTCCGTAGCTGGAGGGGATATGAGATAATCGCTGTGTCAGAACAATAGATGATACCTATCCTAAACCGAAAACCAAGATTTATCGTACGATTTTTTAAGTATACCCTAAAGCTGGGCGTACTAGGATGAGTTCAGAAGTCATCGACGTTCACCAGCCTGGTTTGCGGGAGACATGATCGTGAAACACTAGGCATCCAAACGTATCTCAATGTAGTTCTAGGCTATTGGACCCTTACAAGATCGAACGTACCCATTCAGCACAACGATTCGATTCTGAATTTCCGCATCAGAACAAGCATCTCTCGTGTTCACAACCCGATGCTATCAAAGCTGCCACGGACCTCGAGTCGCGATTTGGTTACCGTCCGTCCGTCGGCAACCTTACCCTGTAACGGGTAGGCCCGCCGCGATGGGAAGAAAAAAAATAAGGGTTCTTGGCTACACCCGACCTCAGGGACGAACTAAAAGTCAGACCAAATTACCTGAGCAATTGCTCATTGACACGGATAATCTAATTGCGTGCTATAAAAGAAAACGTGGGTGGTATTTCGTGCATCTTGCGGGCGGAGTCGCGATGATCGAAATCAACTGCGTGTAACTTTAAGGTTGCAGCAAAGCATAAAGTAGTGGGGATTTCTTTTCTATCATAACACAGCTGTTTGGTTTTTCATGACGGCGGAAGAATATGCATAATTATAGGAGTTTGGGATGCATTGACATGGTTACTCAAATCCTTGAATAAATGCGGGAAGACTTGACTGTGAGGAACTGACAGCGGCTCTTATCGCTTTTGACACATATGTGTATCACACCGCTTTTAGGTACTTAGTCTGGTCTGATTATCAAGATGAGAGTTGGCCTAGATATCTGCTGAAGCAAAGAGCATTTGGGGCTCTAGAGTTGAGTTCATGTCTGAACCTCTTCCTAAATATCTGCCCAATAGAGTCTTATCGTCGCAGCTGAAAAAGCTGTAATCCCCATCTTCGGGTACTCTTCTCGTGACGAAAAGCCCATCTGGAACATTGTCTTGGCACAAATTCGCAGCCCTTG
Organism: Fusarium chlamydosporum; assembly: GCA_014898915.1. Lineage (NCBI taxonomy): Eukaryota > Fungi > Ascomycota > Sordariomycetes > Hypocreales > Nectriaceae > Fusarium > Fusarium chlamydosporum. The sequence goes on along the minus strand of JAAVUD010000054.1, from coordinate 68,072 downwards.
ACGTGATGATCGTACATGTACCAGTAGTAAAGACCCAGGGAACAGAGATCCCGTTCCCGTTCTCAAGCCCTCATATGGAGCCGTCTTGCCGTGCCGTAGTTACAATCCGACCACACGGAAGAATCGTGGTTTCTATGGCGCTTACTTACGAGACATGGCTCTGTGGCGGGCGCTGACGGATGCTGTCTCAGTAAGAAAGCTGCAAGGAAGAGTAAGATGGCATGCGTTGAAGATGTTGCTCTGCCCCTTACTGATTGTCTGTATCTGGTAACTGTTCCTGTAGTCTTCATGGATTGTAATATTAGTAGGATAGCAAAAAAAGAAGGGCGCAAAGACGGTTTGGTGAGCAATTGCCCTTTTTCTTGCATATGCAGCTTGGCATTTGCCCCGGATGTGACTGTTCTAGGGTGGCTTGCGGATGATCTATCATGTGGCTGTTGTGCTGCGTTTGTGTCTTGAGTACCTGAGGTACTGTAGGTATGTACAGTATGTATCTGCAGTATGCGCAGAGGGACCGAGGCTTGCGTTGCCATTGTCATACCATAGGTACGGGATTGTCCTTGCTAAGAATATCTAGAAATTCTAGACTACCTATATTGTTACAAGCTATCTCAGCCCGAAGCGCCTTGTGTTTCTCGTTGAGATCCCAAACAAAGCCGATATATGGAGAGTCTTGTGATCTGAAGCTCGTTCTGTGTCATGTCATCCCTCGAAATAACTGGGTCAATGCTTTCCGAGCTTGTCTTGGTCTTGGTCTTCGTCTTGGGCGGTTACTGTCAGAGCTGATTTGATTGATGGATGACGCTGACCAGGGTTAAGAAATGGATCTTCGGAGTCCGGGCCACTCGAGATGGCCAGATTGTACCTGCATAAAGCCGATACGCAATTGATATAGGACACACGTGCATGCTATAAGTAATTGTTGTTGACGTGACCTTCTGCTTTTGGAGGACGTTAAAATGTAAGCGAAATGTATAGTATAACAACGGGATCAGATACTGTGAAACGTGGAAGAATGTAACTTGAGGGAATTGAAGATAACAAATACAATCACAATAGCAACAACAAGAACAACTGTTCCGCTCTCAACGCAATAGACATTGGTTGCAGATAAAACAAGTGGACCCTTTTCTTCTGATTCCATTCCAATAACATCTCCATCTTTTTTTTCTTTCTTTTTTTCTTTCTTTTTTTCGTTTTCTTTTCTTTTTCTAGCTCACTTATCCAGGTTTCATTCGTGTCTTTCCTGGAGTCCAAGGTCCCAGCACATCGCAGAAATACTCCGGCCATCTGACCCCCCCTTCGCCATTGCTACATGACAGTCTATAGCGGTTAGACTTATCAGCCCTTGCACACTGATCCCTGCAGTGGATTGTTTGACCGTGCTGCATCAGGCGTGTTATAGCCCATTGCGGCTCTGATTGGGAGGATCCACGACGCTGTCAAGGGGGGTCCCCTGCCCTTGTGTACAAGGATCCCACTTGCAGCTTGGCCAGTTGCGAACTGACAATGGTTTTGAAGGAGGAAGAATCAATCAATGGATTCTAAACAAATTCGACAATGGTAATAAGCGTATACTACGTAGCAATATCCAGGTGCAGTTGAAACACAATCGAGATCATCAAATTTCCCTATCATTAAACTGATGAAAAAAACCTGAGTTCTATTCTAACTTATGGTGACAACACTGCAACACTGTGTTTTGGTCGAAAAAGAAGACGATCGCTCAAGATAGTGCCTCCGATCTCAATCCCTTTAGGATCCATCCATGGGAGGCTTGAGCAAAGACCAGAAATCACGTATGCACTGCCTGCACTGCACTTTGCTTTTACCCCTGACTAAAAATGCCCATGCGTGAACCTAAGCTTCAACACTAAAATAAAACGTTAAAAAAGTATCTGTCCACGTAGAAAAAAGTAAAGTGTAGTAGAGCAAACTCTCGCAACGTTTCGTTGTCTCGTGGCAGTTTACATACGTTCCAGTACCGTCACAGAGTGAACCCCCGAACTATCTTTATAGTGATGGAAGCATTCTGGAATGGAGAAATCGGCTGTTAAAATTCTAGACCTTTGCAGTCCGTTTCTGTTTGAAACGACGATATCTCTATTTGTAGTTTCGGTTGATTTTAGTTTCTGTATCGTCTTTACCGACATAACACTCAAGAAACCCTTGAGAAATGTCATGACGATCATGACGATGCTGAATCGATATTTAGCAAGAATTAAAATGATTCCCCGCAGCAGCCGCCCGTCTAGAAACCTCCACTCGTCTATGTACACGCGAAGTCTGAGTCAAGTCAGGCCAGGAACTAATTAACTGTTCCTGTACGAACTGCCATGCTATCCATTCTAAAGTGGACGCTTGGGTGGCGTCTTCTAGTCGAGCGCGATTGACGATTTCCCAGTGGGCAGGCTAAGCAGGGCGGAAGCCTCGTTTGTTATTAGTAGGCGTTAGTGCGAGAAGCTGACCTGGATGCTGGGATTATCTCACTGAGGTGCAGTAGGCTAATGGTGAAGAATCAAGACAAGACAGGTCAAGTCAAGTCAGCCTACCCGACCCCTTATTTCTTCCTGCTGTCAGTGTCATTTATCCGGATGGGCAGTTATCTGTATGTACCATGTGGTTGATGGCGATACCAATGTGTCAATATGGATACTGTTCACAAGTATCACCAGTATAGGCGCCTTGCACTGCTGCACTCCCTACTGTGCTGTAACCATAACATGTAGGTACAGTATAGTACAGCACGGCAATGAATGAATGTTTGCAAGGGCATCCGTCCATTGTGTGTCAAGGGAAAGAAGGGTCCCTTGATCCTTGTTCAGTAGCAAGTCTCTTTTCGGCGGAGACACCTCCGTCCCTGTAGGTACTCAAGGTACTGCATTGGATGTAAAGTAGGTACTTTTTCTAGGTTCGGTTCTCTCAACTTCAAAGAAAGTTTTATAAGGGAAGAAGATCTGGCTGGTGGGCTCCATCGCGTCAGTTTCAATGTGAACAAACGTTTAGTCTGAGCCACTTTTGTTCTTGCTTGAAACAGGATTGTATCGTCAGTAGGGACTGACTGTTTGTGGGAAAAAAAGAAACTTGGATGAAAGGAAGAAATAGTGGAATTGCAAATAAATCACTTGATGTATGGTAAATGAATGATTCGCGCAACCTTGACCAACCCACGACCTGATTATAGTGGCCGTTTCCTGCCGTTTTTTTTTTCTTCCTGCTTGTCGCCCCCCCTTTCCAGAATAGGACGGGATTTTACGAGGGCGGCACCTACTTTGGTTCCATCGATAGACTATCAAATCAGCAAATCTCCCCCTCACCACCTACTATCCATCCATTCAATTAGATACCACTCGCTCCTTTTTTAGTCTGCTTCCTCTCATCCATTCTTTTCCTTCTCTTCTCTTTTTGTTTCCGCTATACATACATACATACCTACGGATACTGTCAAACACTTACATCCATACCTGTGTGTGTGCTACCGCTCCGAGGTCCCCGCGCCGGCGCATACGCATTACACTGCCCTATACAGTACGTACCGCCGTGCCGTAGCTCGATATTCGCTTCACCAGTACCTACCTGGTTCCTCCGCAAACGACATTCCCTGTCTGCAGCCGCTTGTGTTGCTCCATTCCCAAAGTCGAGCAGGGCAGGGCAAGGCAAGGCAAAGCAAGGCAAGGTATCAGGTATCTTGTCGTCCAGGGCAGCCTGGCTTCGCATAGTTATACTGGGCCAACCTTTTGCGACACCCGCTTCCCAGTCGCTCGCTTCAAACCTTTTCCAACGGTACTGCATTGCACTCCACACCAAAGTTGCTCTATTATACCCGTAATCCTTACTTTTTCGACGTTCGTTTCCTGGTCCCGTTTCGCGCGCTATACTGTCTCAGCCAGCCTGCTTGCACTGCACAGTACAGTACACCCGTAACGCGGTTACAGCTGTATGTAACGTTGGGCCCGGACTAATTCCCACCGCAGCAACCGGCATCTCGAAACGCCTCACCTCACCAGGCTCACTTCACCTCACATCAGCGTCCCGTGCCCTGTACGGTACTGCACCGCGACCCATTGGCTGATGCTCTATGGTGCATAACACCGCAAGGTAGTCCGGCGCACAATGCCACAGCTTGCGCTCCCGACCCAGAGCCAGAGCGTCGAAGCTTCTGTTGCTACTACTCCTGTCGATTCCAACTTTCTTCATCGTGCTCGCTCGCCTACCGAAGTCCCCGTCGATGACAGTCCTACTGTTGGTCGCATCATCCGCACAAGTCCAAGTGTACCCTTACTCTCGTTCGGTTCCTTGTCCTCGCCAGGTTCTAGGTAAGCATTAGCCTACACGTCTTCAGCGTCTTCATCCCAATTCCAGGGCCTCGCAAGCAATTGCATGCTCTCGCTGCTTGGGTCATCTCCACCCACACACCCCCCCCGGCCAGCGCTGGCCCCAGGCTTCTTCCTGGCCCCTTCATCACTGTCTCTCACAATCTCTCCCCTCCACCACACATATTTGCTCCTTGGCCGTTCTCGACCAGCAATTATCTTCCTCCCTACCCCAGGTTGAGCGCTGTGCGAGGTTACCATCACACTTCGAGCCTTTACAATACCTCCAACTTCGAACCCAGGAACACCTTGCGCTCTGCCGTGGAACCCTTCGCGCCACTTCTCTAACGCACTGCGACTTCTAGATCTCCTCGACCAACGATCTCGAGTCCACTTAAGCCTGCGGCCAACTTTCCTTACGACCAAGCAAGTCCCAGTCCGCGAAGCACTGTCTTTCCCAGTCGATCTACACCAACACCGACATACCGAACCAATACAGAGCCTGAGATCTCATCGAGCCTTGTAAAAGAGACCTCGTTTCTAAGCGACTCCTCGGACGAAGGATCACCTGCTCCTCAAAGCCCCAGGTTCGTTCCCATACATGCGGCCACCGGCGCATCGGCCACCACGTTTCCAGCTTCACTCTTAAACTGACGTCTACTTAGACAGGGCTACGCAAGCAGTCCGAATGGGTTGCGAACCGTCTCCGAGCCTCTAATTTCGAAGCCCGCTCCAGGCCCAGACTCGCCAGTGTCTCCAGCAATGGCTGGTCCGGTAGCGGCGGCTCAAGCCGAATCTTCCAAAGGACTAACTCGAAATTCTTCCATCGACTCGGCCATTTCAGCAATTTCAACCAAGTCTGGTTCAAATAGTAATAGCGACGGGCAGCATGGGCCCTCAGAAATCGCCCACCTGATTAAAACAGCGGGCAGTCCCGAGACTCTAATCCAATATCTGCTAAAGGAGAAGCACTCTCAGTCGCAGCAAAATAGCCAGCTATGGCGCTTGGTGGACAAGCAAAGGGCCATGATCTTGGGCCTTAACAAGGATCTGGAAAGAGCCCTAAAAGACAAGGAGAAATATAGAAAGAAGCTGAAAGAGGTCATATCACTCCCGTCTGCTCCGTTGTCTTCAAGCGATGACGCAAAAGAATCCACGAAAGCGCCTGCTCCATCAGTACCCCAAGCTGATTTACAACGAGCCAAGGCGCAGACCATAACGCCAGAATCGCCTATTCTCGAAGCCGAAAGCCCAAGGGACTCGCCGATCGATATCTCTATGGCGCCTTATCCCATTACTCCACCAGCAGACCAGCCCAGTGCTCCACATTCGGCTGTAGGTGAGCTCCTGAACCCTGCGCACGCCATGCCTAAGCCGCAAGACCATGCTCTGGACAAGTACGATCATGAGGCCGAGGAGCGTGCTGCGGAAGAGGCACGGAAAGAGAAGTCGGAAAAGTCAGAGGAACCGCTCAAGGAAATCCCTTACAATGTTTCTATCCCACCATCACGTAGCCTCCCAAGCGAACCACCCAAGATGCCACCGCCAAAGCCTCCAGTGACTCATCTTCCAACAGTTGCTATTCTTGAGGCCACTCCTCAGCCTGATGAAGGCCTTTCGAAATTCCCAGTTCCCCCACCAAGGAAACCACCACCTGCACCCTTGAAGCTGAACAAGGAAATGAGGACACATCTAAGCCCCTCTCCCGAAGAAGAGGAGACTGAATCCGATTATGACGACATCTTGGAAGTTGACGAGATTGTTCACGATCGTCGTGGACGACGGAGAACCCGAGAAGAAGACGATCGAGATCGTGAGATTATTGCTATAAAGGAAGCTGCTGCACGCAGTGCGTCCAAGAAGAGCAAGTCGAGCAAGTCTAGCCAACCTGGATCCCCACGAGACGCAGCCCAGTTCCCTGCACAAGAGCTCGGGACAGCCTCACTTGGAGAGATGCTCAGCGGAACAAAAACTAGGGAAATCCCTGCGCCTTTGTTAAGCCCGGGCCTACCCGCGAGCCCACGACCTTCCAACTTCAGTTCGCCGCCTTTGTCTCCAAGATCAATACCATTTCAAGCAGCACCTCTCTCTCCAAGACCACCTCGCCAACCTATTCCATTGCCGCCAAATACACCTCTAGCAACGCCTGCCACAAATCCAGCACGAGCATCCGAGAACAGCGTGGTATCTGAAGGTTCTTCGTCGTCTCAGAGACAACGCACTGCGCAGCAGGAAGTTGTCGGCCAAGCGGATCAACCGATTATTAGAATGTCAAGCCCTAACGAACGTACGGAGGTTTACAAGGGTCTGGTGACGGACGAGTACCCGGACCTCTTACTGCCACCAAACGCACTGCCCTCTATCCAAATTATGGTTGCGTCTTCCCGCATGAAGCCGTCTCGAGCGAGCATGATGTCTCTTACACAACTCGAAGAAGATCCTGTCTTCACGCTTGCTATCATCTCGCGGTCTGACAATGGCGAACTTTGGCGAGTTGAGAAAGATTTGGCTTCGTTGACAAGACTTGACCAAAGACTTAAGCAGTGCTCATCTTACACCGTCAGGGCGCCCGACCGTTCTCTATTCAGTGGTCATGCGCCAGCCAAGCTTGATGCTCGTAGGACGATCTTGGAGCAGTTTATGGACGACATTCTGGATATTCCTTTCGACACAAAAACAGCTGTTGAACTTTGCAAGTATCTATCATCTCACGTTCTCCCACCGAACCTGGACGATGCGGCGTCGTTGGGCGACCCAGGATCGGAAGTCACCGGTAACAAGATTGGACCGGATGGACGGCCTCGTCGCAGTGGTTATTTGACCAAGAAGGGTAAGAACTTCGGTGGCTGGAAAGCCAGATACTTCGTCTTGAACGGGCCGCTGTTGAAATACTATGAGGTGCCTGGTGGTGCGCACTTGGGAACTATCAAACTGCAAGGCGCACAGATTGGCAAGCAGAACCAGAACAACGACAACCAGTCACCAGCGCATGCTGCAAATGGCGACGACCTCGACAACCAGTTCCGCCACGCATTCCTCATCTTGGAGCCGAAGAAGAAGGATACAAGCAGTCACTTTAGACACGTTCTTTGTGCAGAAAGCGACAAAGAGCGAGACCTTTGGGTCGATGCTCTTCTTCAGTGGGTTGATTACCGTGACCCTGAGGACGCTGAACCACCGCTGTCATCAAGAAGTGGCCACGCCCACGATCGCCAGACACCAGGTCATGACCACCGTACTGAGCATCGTACCGACCACCGTCTCGAGCCTCCCAATTCTGGCAAAGTCCGAAAGGTACCCAGAAAATCATATCATCACCCATCAGACTCCGATACCTTGGTTGGTTTTCGATACGATTCTGCTCAAACCGGAGATGCCCCCCAGGTCACTGGCCCTGCGCGACCCAAGACTTCGGGTGGTCTCCCTGAAACTCCACATGCCAACGGATTCGACAGCTTCTCCTCATCACAGAGCAAGCTTATCTCAGGCCCACGGGATCCTCAGCCAATTTCTGACTTGGGCGCTTGGGGAAACAAGCCAAACTTACCGACAGCCGACGAAAAGAAGCAGCGAAAGCGTAGTTTCTTCGGGTTCGGACCCAAGACTCGTTCCTCATCTGAAGGCCAAGATTCTTTGTTTGGCGGCAGTGAGGGTGCAAATGCGACACCGCCCCAGAACTCTTACCAAGGCCCTGTCCGACAAGCTTTCGGAGCACCTCTGGGAGAGGCTGTTCGGTACTGTTCTCCCACCGATGTCAACGTGCCCCTCCCGGCTGTTGTATACCGATGTATTCAGTATCTGGACTCTAAAAACGCTATCCTTGAAGAAGGAATTTTCCGTTTGAGTGGCTCTAACATTGTCATCAAGCAACTTCGAGAACGATTCAACACTGAAGGAGATATCAATCTGATTACTGATCGCCAGTACTACGATATCCATGCTGTGGCCTCGTTGCTGAAGCTCTACCTGCGGGAGTTGCCAACCACGATTTTGACTAGAGATCTACATATGGACTTCTTGACTACAATGGAGATTACAGACCATGCGGAAAAGATGTCAGCGTTGGGTGAGCTGGTTCAGCGACTCCCACAGGCCAATGCGACGCTGCTCAAATATCTGATTGGTTTCCTGATTAAGATCATCAACAACGCGGACATGAATAAGATGACCGTTCGCAACGTTGGCATTGTCTTTTCACCAACCCTCAACATCCCGGCGCCTGTTTTTGCAATGTTCCTACAAAATTACGAAGGCATATTCGGTATCGACCCTGAAGTTTACGAGCTGCCCTCGCCTGTCTCGGAGCCTGAACTTCAGCGATTCGAGGCGCCACCACGATTTGATATCCCGGCCCGTCCGTCTACCGCTGGCAGTGGTTCTCCCCACGGCCAGGTGCGACGAGACGCACAACGATCGACTCCAACTCCTCCCCTTCTTGTCAACAACGCTCCAATGCGAGCTTCACCCCCTTCGAGCGCTTCCAGACCCGGCTACGACCCCTCAACCGGCATTTTTGATGGTGGCTACCGACCACCTTCGGCAAACGACAGACGTATGTTGCAGCCTTCATACGAGGACCTCGGCAGTGCTTCCGCATCATACGATCAAAGCGCGATGTCAAATAGCAGACGTCGTGAAAGCTCCATCTTCATGGGTGGCATGATGGGCCCCCATCACCAGGGATCAAAGAGCCGCTTGAGAGAAGAAACGCGGTTCTAAACTGTATATGTGACTGGCCTTTTACGTGTTTTGTTATTGCCACATACCCACTCGTTTCAGCTTGCGATGATACCACACATACCATACTGTTACCGTTATCACACTATTTTATGACGATTTATACTTTAATACCTTGCATATCGGAGTTTGTACTTAGGGCTATAACGAAGCTTAGTAGTTGCTAGAGAGTATGGAAAGGATCTTAAAGACAATTATTTTCACCTACTGCCTCCTGTCTGCAAACCTGTTTCGCGATTGTCAACAGTACCCTTGAATCGTGAGCAAAGTGATTAGGTTTACTTCTTTTGTTCCCGGAAGAGGGCTTGAGACTAAAGCTTAGGATATCAGAAATAAATAGCCTAAGAGCTTCTCTTAAGTCATGTAATGTGACTAAGTTATTTCGTATCTTATAATAGAGGAATCGAGTTTTCCATGACCCTAGGGCCATTATGCGAGAAGCGGCTTCTCCCGAACATACACTGCTGAGCACCGGACTATGATTAATTCCCCGAACTGTTACACCTTGTGGATCAAAAAGCTGTCTTCTGATACTAAGGCGTATGCAGCTGAATCCTTCTGCATAGCTCGCTAATCATAGGCATAGAAATCCGACATTCAGACTAGTTAAAGTATCCACAGGGCGTGTCGAGCTCGAGGGAATAACGCTGGACCCACGCAAATACGTGTCTGGTCGTGGTTTCAATCATTGTTGGAGCAACAATCGACCGTCTTATAGAAGTTGAGACATTTTTGTACTTGTAGCAGGGTTAGTTAGTATTAATACTTCTTCACTCTACATTAGACTTGGCATTCTAAAACTACTCATTCAGTTTATCCTAAGTCTTTACAACCCTCACCCCTTGACTTCATTCCCACCATGACCTTCTCACTTTACGACGCAACCATAGTCGAGGCCAAGCTGGCCTTGGGTTCACTATCCCACATCCTCAAGGAAGCCCAAAAGCACCCCAATGCTGCCAGTTTCCCTGAAGCACGTCTCTACGAGGACATGAACCCCTTGAGTTTCCAAGTTCACGCGGCCACTCGTTTCGCAGAGAAGCTTGTAGCCAGATTGTCCGGCCGAGAGTCGGTTGAGTTTGAAGATGAGGTTGTCACATATGAAGACATGCACTCGCGCATCGCCAAAGCTCAGGAGCTTCTCGCAAAGGCTGACAAGGATGCTGTCAACCGTCACGGAGAGGAGGTCGCGCCGACAGCGTTGCCGTCTGCTGGAACGATGGATTTGACAGGCAAGGCGTTCGCCATGGGAGCGGCTGTTCCTAACATCAACTTTCACTTGTCCATGGCTTATGCTATTCTGAGGAAGGAGGGCGTTCCGTTGGGAAAGAGGGATTATATCACTGCCTTTGTTGGAGAGTATATTCTGAAGACGGGCAATTAGATGTTACTTGAGATCTAAATAGATGATATCACAGTTAGTAACGGTAAATAAATAAGATGTTATACAGCTTCCTAGGCAGGTCAGGCAATGATCCGCACCCCAGCTCTGCTATTATACTAAAGATAAGAGATGACAAAACACTTTATGACAGCTTTAGGTGGGTTAGTACATGGTTTAGGCTAACGTTCCTGTTCAGCCCTCCGGTTGTGAGAATTATCATGCAACCTGCCTGATTCTCTCGGCTCGATTTATTTTGAAATATACAGACCCCCAAAGACATTTATGCCATGAGACCGAAGTAAAGAACGCTTGAAATGAAAAGAAGAATGGTGTCAAAGCCAAAACCTACATCGAAAACATCGAAACAATATGTATATCCAAAACTCCCTGGTCGTACAATAGTGGCAGACGGTTAAAAGTTCATGTTGTTGTTAGCGGCCGGAGGGTTACCTTGGAACATGGAATTAAACCAAGGCTCTTCAAGGAAGATACGCATGCCGTCTTCCAACATTCCCTGCGAACCTAAACCCATGCCCATGCCTTCCAAGTCCCAACCTGGAATAAGGTTTGGAAAGTCAAGCATACCCCCGGTATTGTTGCTACCCATGCTATCAAGTGCAGTAGGGAGTGCCGGCATCATGGGCGCCATTGCCGCAGCTAAATCTGCCGAAAATGGCTCGTTATAATATGGCATAGAAGCGGTTGAAGTTGAAGCGTTATCAGGGGTATCATGGAAGAAGGGTTGCGGAGGTTGGGGTATATTTGGGCCCCATGACCCCATCGAGGGCCGGTTGACTGAGGAGTTACGATTACGAGAGCCAGCACCCGTAGCGACTTCAGATAGAAGTTGGAGAGGAGTGTTCGCAGTTGAAGTGTGGTCAGCGGTTTGTGTTGGTGAGTTGTTGGCAGGAACTGAGTGTTGCTGCTGCGACGGAGACTGTTTGACTGAAGACGATGGAGGAGCTGGTTGAGATTCCTTAGCCTCGGATTTTGCTTGTTTGTAGAACCAGCTGCGAAGCATAACAAGAACGACGAGGAACTTGGCTGCTGGCCGACATCGGTCATCTGCTGCAGTGGCGCGGAATTTGTCAAGAAGGCCGTCAAGATACTTGCCAACTTCCATGTCTGCTTTATCAATAACCCGACCAAGATCCGAGCCTGTCGCCGCCACCGTGAAGTAGAGCTTGATAAGCATGACCACAGCGTATGCAACACGGACAAAATTGAATACCGGCAAGCAGCGTACGCTGAAGACATCCATTGCCAGAAAAGTATTGAGCATCTCTTTTATAGAGGCCAGGCACGTTGAAACAGCACTGATGTATGCAGCAGACAGCTTGTCCCCGCCAACCAGCCCATTTTGCAGGTTAGCCGTCGAGAGGGCCGGCCGTAAACTCTCGGCACGAGATTGCAGCGCAACCTCATGCATATATAAGTTGAGTACGCCAAAGCTTATCAGGAGCGTTGCTGCTAACGGTCAGTGTACATAACGGCAGTGATAGATGTCCTTTTACTTACGTTGAAGCAAGTCTGAAGGGACTTTCTCCTTATATTGTTTTAGATTTTGCTCGAGACCTCTGAGGATGTATTGCGTCCTCGGATCATTCATGTTGATATCTGTGCTTGGGTCATCGAGGGCAAATTGCACACCAACTTCCTCAGAGAGATGATGTGCCCAAACAAGATGACAGAAGTAAGCATCACTGGGCGCAGCATCTGGCGACGTTTGCAATAATTGGAGACTCTCATCCATGAAAGCGTTCCAACGGATTAGATTAGGTCGGTGCAAGGCCATGGATGTATTAGCTGATAGGAAATAGCACGTCAACCAGGTGCGCCGACTCTCTAGACTGGTCGAATCCGGAGGTGTCCATCGGCGGCTCTGAGGCATAGGTCCGGCGATTGAAGTACCCGGCGTAGGACGCCATGTATCGGGCATGACTAGCCCGCGACGCTGCTTGAATTTCTGGCCTAGTCCGATATCAATAGCCATGACAGCTGACATGTGAACGAGTTGATAAAACTTGAGCTCTTCGAAGTGTTCAGGCGGCCAGTACCAAATCACACCGACATTAATCGCCTGGACCAGCTCAAGACTCTTTTCGCCAGAAAGTATCACTTTCTCGGCAAAGGTAAGCATCATCTCCTTCTGGAGAATCTTTTGAAGAGCGATTGACTCTGCGGATGCAACTGCCATGATTGCCAGAAACAATATCGGTTTGGTTTTTCGAAGTTCGGCTGCTGTGAAACCAGGCTGAAAGATGACAGCCGGAAGATGCGTTACCATATGATCGTTGTAGCGAGCAAATAGTTCGGTGGCCTTGTCCATGGTAATGATACCACGGTCTACAATATCACCGCCCTTTGCCCTAGTTAGATAAGCAGCCAACGCCTCAGCCGGCGTTTCTTCAGGATGAGATTGGTCGGCGGCGGCTTCGCGACCGTCGGAGAATTTTCTCTTCTGACCGGTTGCTGGCGCAGGAGTTGTTGCCGACATCGAGCGAGCTGAAGAAGCGTGGTCTGGGGTCTGCTCAGCTGTAGATGCCTGTGGCATGAGAGGTTGCGTCGACGCGAAGAGTCCCCAAGCTGGCGGGTGCCCAGATGGTTTCCAATTCGCATTATTGTATGAAGATGCAGGTGTGCTGCAGTCATTGGAAGGCTTCGGTGTGACATTTCTGGGCGAGTCCGCGATACTGTGACCTTGCGCATACGTCTGACCACCTACAGGAGTTGCTCTAGCCTGCAAACTTGCTGTCAAGGCGTCAATCTTCTTTTCTAGCTCGGCGACTCTACTATCCGTCTTCTTTTGGCGTTTGCGCGTAGGCATCGTCACAACGCAGTTCCTTCCGGCCTTCCGGCATCTTTTGCATGGTCCTTCATCGTTAGGATCAGGTTCGCAACGCACTTTCAACCCTCGACACGCCTCACACGCCCGCGGTCGCTTAGGGTCATTTGCATCTCCATCCTGTTCGTCGTGAAAATGCGACTGTTGATTTTGTGGCGTATCTCGATTTTCAGCTGATGCGCTAGGAGTGTTATCGGCGCTGTTTTGGTCATCATGCGCATCGTGAGAATGAGAGAAGGGCATCAGTGAGCCGCTAGCAGACGAAACATGGTGGTTCGGCGACGGTCTTGAAGATCCGTCCTGCCCAAAATTAGTGAGTGATGAGGCTCTATCGCCCGTTGTGCCAAGGCGAGGATCGAGCTCCATCGGAGCTTGTTGCTTCAATATGCCGGTCTTTTTGACGATGCGATGGTGGAGGACGGCGATGTTTGTCGCCGACCCCGACACTTCCGAACGGTTGAGTGTGATTAGTCAGCAAGGATCGGGGTGTGACGTCCGCATCTCCGTATCCGTATTTCTTCATCTTTATTTGCTTAGTAGGATCACAGAAGAGTTGACGTATCAGAAAAATCATTGCTTGTAAGCTAGAACGATCTAGACTAGAGTGATATGCTAACAACACTGAGCCCCCTGTATTGTTCAGTGTTGTTACCCCAAAGAACATAAACCCATCCTCTCGTCTAAGTCGAGTCCATGCTTTCCTTCGATGTTATCCATCTGAGTTTCGTCCCTCTGCAATTATATAGAGACGAGATGTTGTACTCGTCATGAGATGTCTAGGCTCAGATATCTTGCATGTGGTCCTTTTCTGCGCCTAGGTATTTCGAACAAGGGTCGCCACTACAGGGCGAAACTCCACAGTCGTAGGGTAACCGTGCTCCCGAAACACTGACCGATATACACCTTCAAGCTCTTCCCACTTGAGGTCATCACCATCGAAATAGATTCGGCCCTCACCAGACTCAGGAAAATCGGAAAACGCCACATCGACACCGCGAGACAGATGACGGCCGCGTATAACGAAGATGAGCCTCTTGATATCTGGGAACCACCAAGTGTTACCGAAAAACAAGTTAAATACCTTCCTCAGCTCGAGGTGGCTTGCCGGGTAGTTTTCTGAAGTCGTGAAAGGTCGTAGATGGACCAGACAAAGCTGGGGCATCTGATTGTGCTTCGACGTCCTCTATTTCGAAGTGCTCTGCTTCGACATCCTCTATTTCGACGTCCTCTATTTCGACGTCCTCTGCTTCGGCGTCCTCTGCTTCGACATCCTCTGCTTCGAAGTACCCTGCCTCAATATCTCCTGCTTCGATATCCTTGAGATCAGCTTTGAGAGTAAAGGTTCGGCGACCTATTCGTCTTCATTAGCAAATGCTCTGATTAGATACTATAGACCAAAGACAAAGAAAAGCAGAGACTCGGCGCAAAGCGTGGAAAATAGCGGTACAGAGACTGTGAGCTTGTTTTACAGGACTATTTTGGTCTCCATAGCTAGCACCTAACCGACTTTTGTTGATTCGGAGGGACTGCGCAGTAACCTAGGTACCTAGTTAGGCTTACCATTTTCTGTAGTGACTTTCAGATTCAGTTTGGCAGATGGAAGTAGATTTTGAAGTTTTAGGAAGGAGGAAGTCATGACCTCAGAGGCCAGCGAGGCATCTGATGGCGTTGACTCCATGGTCTCGTTGGGGTGCGAGGAAGGAAAGAGTGACTGAGAAAGGAGTGACTGAGAAATGAGTGACTGAGAAAGGAGTGATTGAGGGGAGTGATCCAGAAACGGATTTTAGGCAGAGGAGAAAGAGTAAAGGCGAGGCCAAGGCCAGAGAATTGACACGTGATGCAGTGTGGCCGTGAACTCACGAGGGAGTGAGGATCTGCCGAGCAGTTGTTGCCGGCTGCCAACTACTGACTGCCAACATGCGCCCGTATCTACGAGCCTGTCGATTATGGTATACCTCAAAGGCATACATAGGCTCGATCCAAGATTGACATGGCCACACAACAAAGATGGCAATACTATACCACAATTCTTAACTATAGGTGAGTTGAACGTATGTGAAAGGCTTGGGGTCTCTATTAGGTGCCCTGGAGGACAAAACTTCTATTGTATGCATGAGTTCATTGTTGCTTCGCTCTCCTGATACTTGACAACCTACCAAACAGGTAGGCAGCAAATCAATCAACAGTCATAAAAGAAAACAATAAATACAAGCATCAAAGCAGTTTCCGCAACACAAATTATTTACGATACCTCTCCCCTCCCAAAACAGTGCGGCAGTGCAGGTATCCGTTCAAGCACGAATCACAAAGAGACGGGTCCTTGAATCGACAGGCGGCTGACAGCTATTGACGGTCCTCGAACATTCTTTCCCATGATTCACTCTCCCGAGCCCCCTACAAAGCTATGTATAGCCCCAGTGTGACGCAGGTCTCGCACAGAAATTGTTATTGTGCATCCTTTGTGGTGTTCTCCTTGCACAGTCGTGCGCCCTTGACACGCGCGCTTGCCAGCCTGGGAACTTTGCAGTTCTCGCAGTCAAATCTCTGCATACCCTCATTTGAGATATTTGGTATTATCTTTCTTGATTCTTTCGATATTTATGATCATGGACAAAGTCTCCATTGACGGGCGGCGCAAAAACAAAAACGCTGCGGCACCACCTATCAAACTATTGCGCAAATCAGAGGCCGAAACACCACCCAGCTTGCGACCTGCATCGCCTCCCAAGAGCAATCCATGGAGTTCAGCCAAGAAAATACCGGTGACCTCTCTCGCGAGCATGTTTCCGCCTCTGCCAAAACCTCAATCGCCATGGTCGCCAGTTAAGACGCCCACTGCTGAAGCATCTGGGGACTCTTTTATATCGCTAAATGAGTCCCGACTTGGAGGCGATATTGCTCAGCCTGCACTTTCGATTAGGTCGATGTCCCCAGTGTCCACCAATTCTTCCACCACCCGCCAGCTTTTTGAAGCTGCAGCGCCTCGAGCGACCGAGAAGTTAGTCAAACAGTGCTCGAGTACCATTGAGAAACAAGAGCTAACCACTGGAAGCCTTTGGAAAACCCCTTTTGGTGCCGATGTGCTGGTACGTACTGGTAACATACTCATCAAAGTTCATCGCAATATTGTGGTACCTCAATCAGGTTGGTTTCGCGACAACCTGCCGCCGCCAAGTTTGGTAAGTATTCCCCCCTTTTAGCCTGCTTAGCACGAGCTGAAGTAACAATGACAGGATGGAACGCCAGTTGTGGTGGACCTACGTTTTGCTCCTGAAGCCATCGCACACTGTTTGCGATTCATCTACACTGGTAGTATGTCTCCCTTGAGCAGCCCGAGACCGTGAAGTGACTAACAGGAATAACAGAAATCGAGATTTGCGATTTTGATCACTCAAATCCCTGGCAATCTTCACATATTCCACGCTGTGTCTTGGCATATGTTGCTGCTGTTTATCTCCGCATGGCTAGAATGGCAAAGCACCTCCTCCGAGTGATTGAGAACACTTCAATCGAAATCGCAACTGTGATTCGAAGACAATACCTTCAGCGAGATATAGACTGCTCCTCATGGGTTCAATTTTCATGGCACTACCAGACAGCATTGGAAGTTATTGTCAGGGAACAGCCCCAGAAACTGATGTTGCCAATGAGACTCGCCATGGCAAGCATCCTCGATGCCATGATCTTCTGGCTTGCGCGACAACCACTTTTTGTCAGCGAGCTCAAATCATCATGGTGGAAGATCTTGCAGATGAGCATGCCAGATGTTGCCGAGTATAAGCGTCTTTGCAGAAACCCTGGCGTCTACAACAGTCCTCTGCCGAGCGAGATGGCATTGAGGGCGATGTTTGAGGAGGTGAAGCCGGAAGAGGAAAGGGAGGCGACAAAGTCTATCGCTACACAGACGGGAGATATACCAGAGAACACAGGTTTCGAGGGCGGTCCACGGTACTACTTTCCTGTTGTTCACCGCGAGAGACGCGTTTCTCTATGATTTCCGGTTCGTTGCTTGAGAGAGATATGCTGGTTATCTATCGACCAAGAAATGAGGCGAGACGCGAATAAAGGAGAGTTGGCGTGTCGTTAGAGGTCTGGCTACATTGAGGCTTTTGTTAAGACATCCATACATATATCATACCATAGGGTTGCTGACATTTTGGGATGAGAATTAGAGGTTCATTTGCTTGCTTGTACGATGCAGAAGCCTAAGACGGGCTGACTGTTGGAGATTACCTAGGTAGACCTAGGCTATGAAAGTTATTGGCTCATAGTCTTGTAGCGGGCTGGTCCGCTGATCATAAGCGCTAAGGTCGTGCCCCTGCCTCAACTAAACACTGATGGCCAATAGTGGAAGGAGGTACAAGCTACGGCTGAAATGGCCATTTCGTCGACCGACTTCAACTGATCGATCGATGAAAATCTCTTTGTAGACTTCACAACAATGTCATAAACTACAGTGGCGGATTCTCCCTTCTTTTTGCGTGTCTCAGAATGCCCCCTTCGCCTCTAGGTGACGGTCGTAGCCGTGTCCGCTGGGGACATGTAGAAGAGTATTACCCGGTTTGTTTACTTCCACTATCCAACTAGTTCCGCCGGCACTGAACTCACTGTCACCAGCATCCTCCCCAGCCACACCAACATGAGGTCAGATATGCCGCCAGAAGAGGCACAGCTGAGAGAACTGAAGCGCCGGTTGAAAGAACCCGTGTCCGCAATGATAGCGGATCAGTGTACAAACCATCTCCTCGAAGGTCTATGGACAATGATGTGCCTGTCGAGGTATATCCTAGAAGACCACAACGACGGTCTAGAGATGAAGTTCCTACGCAAAGTTACACAGAATGGGAGATACCTGCTGGGTTGATCGTTGACGATCCGGCAGGACCAGACAGGGAATACACCGAGTCTCCGCGTCCAATTGAGAACGAAGGCGACGACGAAAAGGAAGTGCCCAGATCAAGACAATTCTCCTACGACAGAAGAGAATACGTTCATCATAACAACAATTACCCCATATCACCAATCTACCCCCGCTACGAAACCCATCATTATGAGAGCCCCAGGCACGACAGATATCGCTCTCGAGAGACTTATTCGCGTACAGCTGGAAATGACAATGACTGGTACACAAGACCTAGAGCAGACAGTTTCTCGGGTGATGAGTTCGATCCCTACGACAAGTTTGATTTCTCGACCCAAGCTCAATCCATCATAACTGAGTCTTCGAAAGGCGATGAATCTGATCCTGAGTCGCCCGAGTCTGAGGAGCGTGTTGCTCTTGCCAGGGATATCAAAGGTGGCCAGACACATTCTCAGTTGACTTTTGTTGATTCCTCAGTTTACACTGGGAACGCTGAGATGGGGAGTTCTCATACTGCGACTTTGAATGTGGTTCACGACTTGAAAGACCAGAAGCGTCCCTTGTTTAGATGGCTGTAAGTCTCTTATGTCCTTATATACATTTTTGCTAACCAAGATCAGTCACGTTCCCCAAGATGTCATGAACTTTGAAGATTTCTGGGTAAATTGACTTCCTATACAGATATAGGGCACTGTACTGACCGCTTCCCAGGTCGAGATCAGCCGCATATCTGGCCTAACTGAACTAGAAAAGAAGGCAATCTCAAGACTTCGCGCAGACGTCAAGAAGAACTGCGTCAAAACAAGGACTAACCCTAAAGGTGCAAAGGTCGGCTACTTGGACCCCAAATGCATTGAAGTACCTTTAAAATCTCTCAAGCAGGAAGCACCAACAACTGAGACAGCCACCGGTTCAGCGAGGTGGATTTGCATTCCCTACTTCTCTCTTGAACAGTACTCTGGTTTACTCGCAGCAACAAGTCCATCCCTTTTCCCAGCTCAGACACTGCTGCAGGTTCAGTACTCCAGAAATACTGCGGCAAGAGACATGGAGCAAGCTGTTGTTCGACTAGGAAATGCAGAGCGTGGAGAGTGCTTTCATATCTCGCAGCTGTGGTGCCTTACCATCGATAACAGTAAGTCTCCTCTCGTATATGAGATGGACATGATACTGACAGTACACGCCCCAAAGGTTTGATAGTGACATGCGGAACAATGGCCCGCGAAGATTTATTTGGTCAAGCCATCGAGATCAAAGAGCACCCAGCTCGTGTTCTATCAACTGGACGCCAGGGGAAGATTCTGGTTGCGTATGGAGACTCCGTTGTTTGGTCTTTCGAAGTTGAAGAATGCCAGACGTGGTTTGTAAGTCAGATTTTCCCATCGAACAAGTCACAGTCTATGCAAGCTTGGCAATCTCCACGTCCTCAAGCCATTTTAAGAGGGTTGCCATGCTAACCCAGACTCCGAATTAGGCATTTCTGTCCAAGTTCCAGACGTTCTGGCCTAGCATTCCTGAGTTCTGGCACAAGGAACAAGCCATCGTGGCCGAAACATGGCCCAGGATCCTCAAGCTAGCCTCCAGCAATCGACCACCGCTTAAGCTTACTATGAAGCTTGGCCCTCTACCCGAGCCTCCGCCGCGTGCTATTCTTCGTTCAGAACCGCATGTCCTACCCACTACGCATGACGGAAAGGGTAAAGCCAAGGTCAATGACTTCGCCCATATCCTATCCCTTCCTACAGTAGGTTTCAAAGGCTTTGGCGTTCAAAATGCTGGGGTCAAGTTCCTAGAAGTCCAGCTGAATGCTGCAGAAAGTTTCCTGACTGGCGAGACTACCTTATCAGAGCGCAAGGCATATAAATCTTGCAAGGCAGCGACTAGAACTGAGTGCTTCGATTATTTAACCGAACTAGCTGGTCGAGTCGAAACTGATGGGAGGGATCCTATTCGACGAGCATACCAGGAAAAGATCGACATTTTTAACGCTGCCGATATCGTTTACAGCTTCTTCATACCTTTGCAGTTCGATGGCCCAATGGTCGACAAGTTCTGGGGTGCTGTCAGGTTCATAATCGAGGTAAGGACCCTATGAACTTAGATGATGAACATGCTGACATTCAAAGTTGCCTTCAATTGATGGTGATTTTCTTGTACCGCCATTTGACGATATCATCAACAATCTTCGAACATCCCTCAGATACTTGACGAGGACCCTTTTCGCCCTCCAAAACATCCTTGCCTACGCCTCCAAAGAAGAGCGTGCTGAAATCGAGCTGCCGGTCGAGTTCTCCAAGGCGTGGCTCTATATTGTCATGAGCATGGTCTATAGCTCTCAAGGCGATCTTAAGTGGGACAGTAGAATAAGAAGAGCAGAAACCCTGATTGAGAAGGGATCAAAGAAGCTGGTTCAGGGGCTTAGTGACATGAGCCTTCTGGACAAAGCTGCAGTGTTACCACTTGAGGTTCTTTCGCTTATCACGATGGGCTTGCTGCAGGATCAGGTCGGCAAGTCTGACGACATTTGTGACACCTACTCACAATACCTCAACTCACTAGTAGGCTCTAACATTGAATCACCGTGATAATTCAGTTAGTGGTTAACAGCTCTAGGATAACGCAATCACATCGAAGCCTTCAGATAGATCATTCCAACATCAACTGGATCTACTACAGCAAGAGCTGGTGGCAGTAAAGCGGACGCTCTATAAGCAAAAGGCACTCATTTCTCGACTGCGAAAGTCTCTGACCGCCATAGATACTATGGACATCGTCATGAACCAAGTTGAGCATGAGGCAGCGTTGAAAGATGCCGAGAGACAACACAGCACCAAACGGTATTACTCAGAGAATGTGCCTCCGCCTCCAACCTACTCTCACCGGCAAGATGATGACTATGCGCGAATCGCCCCTATCAGTTATGCACAGGAAGCGCCGGCCAATGATTACATGGGTCTCGATGATGACTTCCTATTCGACATGACGTCGACTTCCAAGCTCTCACCTACAGATGCAGGTGGTCTTCGTGGCCTCTTCTTTCTCGAGTGCTCGCGCCTCATCGAGCAGCGCGAGTTCGAGTTCCGACGCTTCGCTGACTTCTCCGAGGATCTTGAGCGTGCTATTGCTTATAAGATGGACTTTACGCGCGATCGACAGGAACGAGCTATCTACGCTTTTACCCTTGTCACTATCATATTCCTGCCCATCAGCGCCGTGTCGAGCATTTTCGGTATGAACACGACGGATGTGAGAGATATGCCTTATTCTCAGTGGCTTTACTGGGCTGTTGCAATTCCCGTGACTATCGTGGTCATTCTTATTGGGCTGTGGTTCATGGGAGAGCTGGGTAACATAGCTCGGTGGTTGCTGAGACGGTCAGGAAGGGGTGGGTCAGGTACATATGCCGGCCCAGCAGCTATGCCCCAAACGCTTGAAACCGCATACTGGGCTCCTGCTCCTGCTCAACCTGCAACGCAAGTATCAGAGTACTCATCACCGTATGAGACGGGTCCTGGAATGCGTAGGAGGGTCCAGGCACAAGTTTACTACTCCCCGGCTCAGGGGCGAGTCCATCGATCAAGAACTTTAGAAGGTGGTGCCTACTCTTCAAGGCTCTAGATACGCAGCCAGATTAATAATACCTATCGAGAAGACTTATCGCGACAGGCCAAGTCGGATGGCCTCGTCGAGGGGGGACTAGAGAGCTCAACCCCTAAGCCTTAGAGTACAAAAATAAATCACCTAAACCCCAGTCTAAAATGGCATTTTCATTTCGTCTCTTAGGCTATCAGAAGTCGAGTTTCTAATATCAGGGTGCGAGATGTTGGAAGATTGATGCCTCTGTTTGTATGCATTTGTTGATTGCCCCAGTTGCTTTTATGCAAGAAGCCGCCTTAGACAGCTCTAAGCAACAGAGGCGATCCAGGTGTACCTTCTATGAGGTAAGCATTATCCGGAACAATCACAAATAATTCTCTTCTTCCTTCCATAACTACCTGTTCAGCTTAAGAGAATCAAGCCTTTCTCTTCACCAACGGCCTTGAGGCTTGGGTTTGGGCTATTGCTGCTAAAGCATGTCTGATTTCAGATACTGCAACCACCTATATACATATATAAGTTGTCAAGACTTCTCTACAGCAACAGGCATTTATTTCAGGGAGAACAGACCCAACCTGGAAACGATGCCCGAACGGAGGCGGCCACCCATCAATATACAAAGCAGCCAATGGCGACACGGTCGAAGTTGATAACGCGAGAAAAGAAAAAGAAAAATCGAAAAACATCAGGCTTCCTATAGCGATTACATTGTAATTAACTCGGACGGGCGAGTCTAGTTCCGAGAAGCCGGTACCAAAGCTATCAAACGAAGGAAACGGATCCTTGAATGGCGGGATCGAGAGACAATACACTATCCATTATGGGCCGACGAGGAGCTTACTGATGCCCATATGAAGGCTCAGGGGATGTCTAAGAATTTGACATGTTTGCTCGTTTACAGCGAGCCAAACGACAAGGCAGACGAACTGGATGACGACAAATTTGGCCATGACAAAGACTTTTTGAATGTACCCAGCGCAATGTGTGTCTTTACTACTTACTACCTCTGAGGCCAATCTCAACATGGCCAAGAGGAACTTCACTACACTCTGTGAGTATGAGAATATCGTCAAGGTTGGCAACTGGGAGATTGTCCAAAGCCTTACAAAATTTAAAATCCCATCTGATACCAGCATTCGGTTTTACAAAAAGGTGGCAGAACACTATGATATCGTCCTCTTGCGCCCGGATAAAATACAGAAGGACTTCCAGAGCACACTTCGAGTCAGCACTGAAGGTTACAAGGAATACCACGCCCGCATGAAACTTCGCCGCAACAAAAGGAGTGGTCCCGGCAATGGCATTTTATGGATGCCCTAAGATGTCGAGGTCAACATCATCGATAAAGCCCTGAGCCTAAATGCAGAGATCGGGCCACTGGAGAATGAGCCCTACCGCATTACAGAAATACACGATTGACAACAACAGTTTTGTCTGACAAAACACCGAGGTAAGTATGGAAGCCCTTCTACATGTTGCCCTCAGACCAGAAATCGAAAAGGATCAAAAAGAGGTGCTCGAGAAACTACAAGCCTGAGTGTGACAAGTGCAAAGCACAACTTCAGGGGCCACCCGCGGACCTAGTCTCTGCTAAGCGTCTAAATATCAACATAATTAGTCAAGAAGTCAGACTTATAAAGTGGTCGCAGAAAAGGTGATCCCTGGCCGAAGAATCGAAGAAATCGACTTCGACTGCTCGGCAAAAGAAGCGTGTATATTGGAGTAGCTTAACCAGTTATATGAATCAACATCCTGCGCAAGCATAGTCGATTCCTTCACATCCTCTCAATGCAGTTGTGTTTGGTGAAGGACACACGAAATCAATACGTTTGTTTTCTAAGATGGAACAATAGGGTTTATTACTTAGATAAATAGATAGACGCGCTGCAATGGGAACACTTGTGAGAAGGCATAACGAGAATAAAGTGCTCCATCTTTAAGAAAGTATATCCTAAATATCCTAAAGCTATGTTCATTCTTTAAAAGATTTAGGATACTTGTAACTAGCTTTATGCTAATATTTAGTTAGACCTTACTTACATCTGTAACCTATGACTCTTTTTGTCTGAATAAGGTAATATAAAGGATTTACTACTTTGGCAGATACTTGAATCCTCTCTAAAATGCTTGATAACAAGCACCAAGAGAAGATTGTGTTTTATTTTGAAATCAGTATGACCTACATTATCCTAGCATTGTATTGGGGATATATTTGCAATGAGTTATCCCAGCATAGAGATTCATCATAAGGCCCATAACTTAAAAGCAGCCAAAATGTGACTATTTGTCATAATTACATATCTTGCTTGTGGATCAATAAAAAGTACAAGTATGTTGAGAGCTGAGAACCAAGTATCAATATTCAGGGAGAACGTCCGAGTATACCACGTGAATGACCGCCGCGTGATCTTGTATAACACCTGGGTCAAGTTTGGCATTGCCATGTCAAGAATAAATACCTACAAGATAAACATCCACGTCACAGTCACAGAACAAATTATGAAACCGCAATGTTCATTAGGTAGTTTCAAGAACAAAAGGAATCGAGGGCATTCATTGAGTTTTGTGCTCTATTTTACAAGTGGCAATACGACGGGCGAATCTCCCTCAACTCATTCCCGTCGCTCCATCCAGGCGCGACCCCTCGACATATTCCCTCCGCCTCAAGAGAGAAAAACGACAATAGATATTTGATATAGACAGCGACATCCCCAAAGGCCCCCGCTATTCTCCGCACAAGTTGCTTTTGATTACATTTAACCGAGGAAGCTCTTGACGAAAGACTGGGTAACGTCCTTGAGCTTGGCCTCAGTGTCCTTGGAGATGGCGCCCTCCTTGTCAATGGTGGCAAGGAGCTCAGTCTCGTTGGTCTTGAGGTGAGCAAGGAAGTCAGACTCCCACTGGAGAATCTTGTTAACGGGGACGGCGTCGAGGTAACCGTTGACACCAGCGAAGATGAGGGGAACCATCTCAGTGACAGCCATGGGGCTGTACTGCTTCTGCTTGAGGAGCTCGGTAAGCTGTGAAATAGTCAGTATCTTGAATTTCTAGTTTTTGCGGATATTGTTTCAACTTACACGCTCACCACGGTTGAGGGTCTGCTTGGTAGCAGCATCCAAATCGGAACCGAACTGGGCGAAAGCAGCGACCTCACGGTACTGGGCCAAGAAAAGCTTCAGGGAACCAGCAACCTGCTTCATGGCCTTAAGCTGGGCAGCGGAACCGACACGAGAGACGGAAAGACCGACGTTGATGGCAGGTCGGACACCCTTGTAGAACAGCTCAGCCTCCAGGAAGATCTGACCATCGGTGATGGAAATGACGTTGGTAGGAATGTAGGCAGAGACATCACCACCCTGGGTCTCAATGACGGGAAGGGCAGTCATGGAACCACCACCGAGCTTGTCGTTCATCTTGGCGGCACGCTCGAGCAGACGAGAGTGGAGGTAGAAAACGTCACCGGGGTAAGCCTCACGTCCAGGGGGACGTCGGAGAAGCAGAGACATTTGTCGGTAAGCGACGGCCTGCTTGGAAAGATCGTCGTAGATGACGAGAGAGTGCTTGCCATTGTCGCGGAACCACTCACCGATGGAGGCACCGGTGAAAGGAGCGAGGTACTGAAGAGGAGCGGCCTCAGAGGCGGTAGCGGCGACGACGATGGAGTACTTCATGGCGTCGTTCTCCTCGAGGGTCTTGACGAGCTGAGCGACGGTGGATCGCTTCTGACCGACGGCGACGTAGATACAGTAGAGCTTCTTCTTCTCGTCGTTGCCATCGTTCCATCGCTTCTGGTTAAGGATGGTGTCGAGACCAACGGCAGTCTTACCGGTCTGACGATCACCAATGATCAACTCACGCTGACCACGGCCGATGGGAACCATAGCGTCAATGGACTTGAGACCAGTCTGGACGGGCTCGTTGACGGACTTTCGGGGCAGAATGCCGGGAGCCTTGAGCTGAGCACGGCGCTTCTCCTTGGTGTTGATGGGACCCTTGCCGTCAATGGGGTTACCGAGAGCGTCGACGACACGGCCGAGCATCTCAGGGCCGACAGGAACGTCAACCTTGGTGATGTATTAGTTTAAGGTCTTGAGTATTGTGTATATTGTATCATGCATGATAAACTTACAATCTCACCGGTACGCTTGACGGTCTCACCCTCCTTGACGAGACGATCGGAACCGAACAACACAACACCGACCTGGCCGGCCTCGAGGTTCATGCACATTCCCTTGACACCGGAGGCGAACCTGAGATTTGTTAGCTATGTGATGCATGACGAAGTCGCTCCATAATTTTCTCAATACGTACTCGACAAGCTCCTCAGCCTGGACGTTGGCCATACCGTGAACACGGGCGATACCATCACTGTAGAGTAAGAGTCAGCGCTGGTTAATTTCCAATTGAGTTCTTCCTGGGCATCCGGGCTGTTGGGCGGTGTGGTGTTGGTTGAGTATTGTGATTCACCAGCTTCGCCCTGCTCCGGTTGCTCCCAGTGGAGATCCACATACCCAACGGAGAGGACACGGCCAGTCTCAGCGAGACCGGACTCCTCCTGGACACCACGAATTCGCTGCTCGAGGATGGAAGAGACCTCAGTGGGAGTAGCCTTGGCGTCGGAGGCGTAGAATCGGGCGGCGTTGATGGAGGCGGGTGCGGCATTTCGGAGCTGGTGGTGAAAAACAAGTTAGCCGAAGTCCGAAAAAGTCCTCGACAGGTCGACAGCGACAGCGGCCCCAAACAGCTCGAAAAAGCTCTTAATCGAGTCGAAAAGGCAATCCAACTAATCAATTGAGCTCGTGGGGTAAATTGTCGATGGATGCACGATGTTGGGGGGCGCTGGTCGATGGGATTGTCGATTCGGGGCTCGGAAGAGCACGTTTTAACTTACCGCGGCGACCCTGCCAGCAGCAGAGGCAGCGCCGACGGCGCGCGTCGACTGTCGAAGGGCGTTCCGGAACATATTAGAGGTATACGGGAGGTTTGGAGATGAAAGGAGAGCAATTGCAGCCGGGTGCAATTGGGAGGAGGGGAGATTGGGGAGTGCGGTGCTGCCTTTACAGGAGAGCAAATGGAGATTTTTGAGGAGGATGGTGATGGAGAGCAGAGTCTGTCTGAGGGATGAAGTGGGGCAGCTGCTCCGACCCCCCCAATCAGCTTCAACTGCGCGGTTTTGCCTGGATATTCCGACGTAGGTAGCCTTAACAATTTCTTAGCTTCTCTTGCCGCCAATATTTCGGAGCTTTCATTTCACCCACCGAGCTGACGTCCAACAATATCACCAGATCGAGGAGAATTTGTAGATTGTAAAGTGTAACATCTATCTACAGCCGTGCTCTTATAATATCAGTTGATCCGATCTCGAAAACCTTGGACCTCAAATAACCTCTCTCGTGGTCACTAGCCGACTCTCTTGCATCCCATCTAACTCCCGTACCGCCGAATGTTCGGTATTACCCGGGTACTTGCCAACAGTTTATGCCTGAGGATTGGGGTTGCACATTCAGATGGAGCTGCGGGCCAATACCAGAAGAGCTTTGGTCCAGTAAGCTCTCATTTTCGTGGTGGGGTTTTATGCTGGCCTGGTGACCGGCTACGGAGTAGTCAGAGAACAGGTTACAGCATAGCACAGCACAGCACAGCAATCCATTGCTGGCTGGCAAGACACAGCAAAACCAAGGCCAAGCTAACCAACACCAACTTGATTACGCCCATCAATTGATCAATAGCAAGCTCCCGTGGCTGACGATCGAGGGCTTTTCTTCCCTTTCAGCCTTGTTCCGTGGATTTTCCGACTCAACATTGTCTCATCGGGTTGTCAAATATTTTGTCCTGGTAGCCTTGCCATCCTAAACTCCTTTCCGGTCACGGGCTCCCGTGTCCCCCGAGATATCAGATGCTGTTAATCTGGGGTGCATCTCCACTGGTGCAATTGGCCCATGACATATTTGGCTGCCCTTTTTTCCCACGCTGATGGTGTAGTTTATATTAATTCGTAACGTCCACAGTGTGACAATCTGTGAGACTAAAAGATACAGAAGGGATTGAATGACAACGGCGAACCAGACACCTAACCAATGGTTTTCTTGATATGCAGACTTGCCTGTCTTTGTCTCCTCTGGTTCAGTTTGATATCTTTGTTCTCTTTGCTACAGTCAGCCAGGATGCGTGTGATCCAACTCGGATACACACAAGCTTGACGAGAGGTAATCGTCTCTCTTTCAAGGACATGGGATAAATCAAAGACTTATCTGAAGGTGAACACCAACTTTCATGTTCATCATAAACTTGTAAAAGCACGACATGAGCTTACGGCAGTCTTTATGATTAAGTGTTATCACCAGCCATTCAAAATGAGGGTAGGGACTTGCCTGCAACACCCAATTTGAACAAGCTTCTCGGTCAAGCAGCGTCTGGTGCCAAACATAGGTGGCAAAACCCCACCGACAAACTTGATAGCCAGATAGTAAATTTGATATGATTCAGCCGCAAGAACGGCTGTAACATCGACCAGATAAAAGAGAACGTCGACAATTGTTGAACATACTACAGCATTCACACATTTCACAGGTTGAAGGAAGGTCTTGGTGTTACTCAATTCTCAACACGAGATTTGAGGAACATCAGACGCGCAAAGAGTGCTGCATCAAAGTCCTAAAGGACATGTTTATAACGTCTCACGTAGACGTAAACAGACGAGAGGCCAAGTAGACAAAGTACCAATGATCTGACGATTGATGGCAATGTCACATTCAGAGTGAATATCGGAAAGCCGGCAGAGTGCCGGTCGGTCTCTCAGGCCGTGGCTCGACTAAAAGAGTCGAGCCTGATGCAGCAATGGCAACAGAAAATACATGCCCCATGTGAGTTTTTCCCTTATGTTCGCCGTGACCCAATCCGTAAATTCAAATAACCGTTTCCTTTTTTCAACCCATTTATCGGACAATACCATCGAAGCGAGACTTGAACCACTTGACGGTCTCCTCGCGCTTGATGCGGTGAGAGGCACCGATCTTGGCCTTGGTTCGGCGGCGGCGGGTGACGCGCTCACCAGGTCGGGTCATGCAGCAGTAGAAATCCATGCCGTAGATACCGATGCTGGGGTCGTACTTGATACCGAGATCGATGTGTTCGCTGATACCGAAGCCGAAGTTGCCAGTCTCGGAGAAGTTGCGCTTGCGAAGCTCATACTCCTTGACCTTGAGACCACGCTCAAGAATCTCCTCAGCCTTTGTAATTCGTTAGTTTATGGCCTTTTTGATAATTTCTCTGTTGTATATTTACCTTGGGGCCTCGAACGGTGACGTGAACAGCGATCTTTTCGTTACGTCGGATACCGAAAGTTCGGACAGTGTAACGAGCCTTGCCTTTGGGGAGAAATTTCAGTCAGATGGAATTGTATCGCCATACTTTAAGATCAGGCAAACTCACTGTAGACGGGAGTCTGACCGCTCAATTGCTCAAGGACTTTAGCTGCTCTCGTCAGACGATCACCAGACTCTCCGACGGAGATGTTCAGAACGAGCTTCTGAATCTTCAGCTCCCGCATGGGGTTGTTTGCCTTCTCGGTAGCCATGGCTGCTGTTATTAGTCGACTTGGTGATGGAGTTGTCGGAGATCGCGAAGGTTGCAAGAGCAGATTTCAGATTTTGTGAGTGGTAAATATTTGAGGGTTTCTCTGCCCTTAAGCGAGTGGTGCGCCAAGTGGGGTAAGCGCTACTCTCAGATTGGCCTAGTGCAGAACTGGTACATTGTCGGTGTACCTTTCAGCCTTCCGTATCAGGCTCCGCAAATTTTGGACATCATAACTCACCTTCAGAGCTCCAGGCATTGAAGGTTGTTGCGATCGCGCGCAAACTCACCGCGATACAACACCAATTTTTTGAAACATTGAGCAACTGCGTCAGCACGTTCTCACAACCACCGCCAAAATGTCGAACAAGCAAGGAAAGATGGTATGGTTATTCTTCAATTCTCACGCGTCTCAAAAACTGCTTGTTGTTCATAGCTAATCGTTTTATTTCTTCTAGGCTGGTTACGTACGTATACACCCAACGCGCATGCGACGTCGATACCGTATCAATGTGATGAGACAACAAAGCTGACTTGGATGGAACAGATCAACTGGCGCATGCGAGTCGCCCTTAACGATGGACGAGCAATGACCGGTCAGATGCTTGCTTTCGATAAGGTATAGCATCTTCCTGTATCATCACCATGAGCATCCAAGCTAACTGGAATCTAGCACATGAACCTCGTCCTTGCTGATACCGAAGAGTTCCGACGCGTCAAGCGCAAGCAGAACAAGCCCGCTGCCCCTGGCGCAAGCGGCTCAGCTTCCCTCGTCGAGTCTGAGGAGAAGCGAACCCTTGGTCTCACCATCGTCCGAGGTGCTCACATCATCTCGCTCTCCGTCGAGTCGCCTCCTCCCGCCGACCCCAGCGCTCGACTCGGAAAGAGTGCGCCCGGCGGAATCTCTTCTGCTCTGGCTGCTGGTCCTGGTGTTGCCCGACCTGCTGGCCGAGGAGCTGCCCCTCCTTCCCTGGCTGTATGTAACCCCTATTCTCTTGAAACCCTTCACTAAATGCTAACTGTTGCTAGGGCCCTGCTGCTGGTGTTGGTGGTGTCCCCCCTCCTGGCTTCCCCGGTTTCCCTGGTGGTGCTCCTGGCTTCCCAGGCCCTGGTGGTCGTGGTGGTAAGTTCACCAGATCCCCATACACTCATAGAGTCTCTAACCATTTCCAAGCTCCTCCTCCTGGCTTTCCTGGAAACTTCCCTCCTCCAGCCGGCTTCCCTGGAGGTGCTCAGTTCCCTCCTCCCGGTTTCAACCCCGGTGGTCCCCCACCTCCTGGATTCCAGCCTCCTCCCCGAAGATAGGTTATGTAGACGCTGGATAACTAGGGTAATTCTACTGGTCCAAAGGAGGCTACGATATCGGTTACAAGACTGAAAGCGTCTTGCCTGACCGTCGAACCGAGGGACCTTGAATGCCGGAAGCGAATATCGAGTTTTTAAGTTTGGGTCATACAAAAATGTATGTGAATTTCTTCATAGCGCTCCACCATCCTCCATCAGTGTTAACAAGCTTGTCAAGACTTTACTACGGAGCACTTGAGGCGCATGATGGTGCATTGGACTAGAAGTGGTTTGCGTTTTTAGGGTAATCAGCCGCTTCAAAGGCTATGAATTGATGTTGTTGAAATATCACGATATGTTTGACGTTGCAATTATGTGCAAGAGTTGTTCAGAAACGAAAGGCTTACAAATCGTTCCTGAATGATCGTTTCAATGCACGAGCTTTTGCAGAATCCAGAAGACTTCAATAGTTGCAGTGTCTAGTCATAGGCTTAACACAAAAGCCAGTCTCAAAATATTGTGAAGATCTAGAATCACTTCCATGTGTTGAGATACACTTGAAGAACGAGGCTGCATCTGAAATGGCTGTCTTGATTTCTTATTCACGAATGGTTTAGGCACTGTCTGTTTCCAGGTGAGTGCATCTTATGTGCACACCAGAGGTGGCAGCCTTCCGATCCATGATTCTCCCGAATGCTAACAAGACAAGCAAAAACTTCGAGACTGGCACGTTGTCGAAGACCATCATTTAATGTGATGACTACAATAAGAATAGCACAGAGCCATTGTTCAATCATGTGCATGACGATATTGGTGTTGCCATTTCCACATATGGACTTGTTGCATTCATCCTAATACGTTACCGCAGCTGCCTCTAGGGTATCCGAGTTCCCAGCAATGACCCATTCGTGTCACACTGAGTCGTTCTTATCGACTACTATAGCTGTATTGCTGTATAACTACCTACCTAGGCATCATGTCCTGCGTCCATTCCATCGCATTCAATTCCGTATCTTGTTCGAAAACAACCCAACTCCCAGAGCGCCCAAGAGAACCAGCTTAACCTATACCTCATTTTTTATTTCCAACTTCAAATACCGACAGCGTGGCTAAACACCTTGGCAGCCAACTGGCTGAGCAGTCTTGACTTGTCATCCTGAGGAAGTTCCTGGAATACAGAGTATACACTCTTTCCCTTGGCGTCGCGCACAGCGCCAAGCCGGTTTCCCGCCACGGCACCCGCAACGAGACCAGGGACGTTGGCAACGATAAATCCTAGAGCGCCGCCACTAGCACCGCCTAGCATACTCCAGAATCGACCGGTAGGGTGGTTATCCCTGCCCTCCGCCATACCTTCTTCGCGCATCATCTCCTCAAACACGTCACTGAACTGCGCATTATCGGTCTGCTCGCGGTCCTGAGGCGGAGCCTGGCCTCCTGTGGCCTGGCTGGTGAAGAAGTTCCAAGCCCATGAGTACGGGCTCTGGCGTGGTCCAGCACCGCCCTCGGTTTCGGTTTCGGGAATATCTTCGAAGGGGTCTGAGGGAGTTCCGGTGTTGAAGAGCTTGCGCTGGGCGTCGTACTCGCGACGGCGCGTGGGCTCTGAGAGGGTGAAGTAAGCATCGTTTACGAGCTGGAACTTGCGAGTTCGCTCGGCTCGCTCTGGGGAGTCATTTGCGACGCGGTCCGGGTGCGTCTTTAGAGCAGCGCTGTAGGTTTGTGTTAGTCATGGCGCCAGTGTAAGTCGTAAGTGACAAGTGACGTACCGCTTGTAAGCATCTCGGATCTGCTGAGTGGTCGCTGTCTCAGAGACCTCAAGAATAGCATCTGGGGGAAGGTTGATTAGCTGTCGCATTTACATGGAGGTGGGGTCATCATGGAAACTTACAGTAGTTTGGGGGAGCTCCAGCAGTCATGATGGTTTAGTGTGATGGGGAATAGGTTACAACGGCAATAAGATCAGGAGTGGCTTGTAGCGAACGAAAGTTCTACGATTTTCTGTAAGGATGGAGATGCCAAGTTTGCAGGTTGGTAGGTTTGTACAGTACTGTAGTGCTTGGATGGAGGTAATGTAGTAGGTAGACTAGGTAGTGCTGTTGAATCAAGGTCCTCGAATCTGTCCCAGGCCCAGGACGGAAGTGTCAACGTCATTGTGGCGGTGCGGGACTTGAAGTGTGGCGATCCAATCAAATATCTTGTTTCCATGTCTAAACGTTGGGTATTTCAAGCTAACTCCAACCCAAATCTTCTCAAAGGAAGATGGCATATATCTCCGGCCTCGCTATGCTTTTTGCTGTCCCCCTTATGGCAAATGCAAATGCAAAGAAAAGAATAAGAACAGAGTTTTGTTGGATATCAAAAAGGATTCATCCAAGTCCGAACTATTCCCGGTTATTTCCGTACCATGCCTAATCAACCAACAAACACCCCTAAACCCTATACCTGATGTTATGGATGTCACACGTGAACTCCCCGATGGCGTTTGTGTATGACAAATGCTTCATTCCATTCCTTGTTGCAAGAACCTCTGAGCTCTTGACAATGCATCAGCCGTGATGTTGTTCGCGTCTGTGACTCTTCCAGCCTTCTGGTAATGGGCCGCCAGCACCCACATGTCGCGGATGACGCGCAAATTGTTGTCGCCGCCATGCGCCAATTCTCTCTTAGAGATGGCATGTTGAAGGTTTTGTTCGGCCATTACCCAATCCTTCTTCTCCTCCTGCACTCGGGCCAGCATCTTGCTCGCGTATGCATGGAATCGATCATTGGACCTGGGCCCTGTATTTGTTCTGGTCATGTCGAGTAAGTTGATGGCGAGCTCTTCAGCCTTGACTTTGTCGCCAACGTCCATTTGCGTGAATTCCAATCGTAATGCCTCGATTCGCAATCGATCCGCATTAATGACATTTGATGCCTGCCTTTGCGCTGCGGACATTCTCTCTAGGGCCTGATACATGGATTCCTGTCGTTTGCCCAATTCGCTTCCCTTACGTAATCGTGTCCTTCCATCCCAGATTAGTTGTTCGTAAAGCCAAAGTCGATGCGGATCTGACGTTTCGATATATTGACCTAGAAGATCGACGTTCCGTAGCCAAGCCTGGCGTAGTAAGTGGCACAAGTAACTCCGCCCCTCGTCTGAATGGTAATCGCAAGTCCGTAATTGTTGGAGGATGAGCAGCAATGGATGCTGAGCAGGGAGTTGTCGCTTCGCAAGTACCGTAGCATGGTCTAAGAACAGGCCCAGAAGCTGGAGATGCCCCCTGTCCACCATATCGAAGATCGTATCTAGTACATGCCAGATTAGGTCGGGATGGTCCTCGCTTAGAACGAACTCAAGCACGTAGAACCCCCGTCGTGCAGCCATCCCCGCAAGATCTCCCTTGCCGTGGTACCAAAGATCGAAAACAAGCTCAAAAATCCGGTACATCGTACGACTGTCCTGAATAGGGGGTGAGTTTGGATGTGCCAGGTAGGCCGACATGGGATCCGATATGACGGGCAGGAACTCCAGCTTAGACTGACTCCAGTTGAAAACGCTACCGAGAATTTGCTCAAGGTTGGCGTAGGGCCCTGTATTTGATGGTTGAACAAGGGTCATTGTCATGTTCGTGTCTTCCTGGTCATCTAGCTCTTCTGGTGAAGTTGAAGCTGAAGATGAACCTTGGTCATCGATGGTGTTTGTACCAGAATACTGAACAAGAGTCTCTGTCTCCTCTGTTTGTGCCCTTGTTTCTGTTTGTATCTCCGCATCTGCATCTGCATCCGCCTCCCTATCAGCCTCTACCTCTGCTACGGGAGTAGGAGCTGCAGAATTATTAGATGGCCCTTTTCGATATGTGCGTTTTCTCAAGTTCCACTTCTTGAGACGCTTTTTAAACATTTGTTCTCTTTAGACCACGAATCAGCTTTTCTTCCCAACCCCTCAGGTGGTTTTTTTTGTTTGTTTGTGGGGGGTGTCACTGTAAGATGGAAGTAAGGGGGAAGGGAGGGAGGGAAGGATGCCTGTATCACTCACGTTGCTGCAAAGCCATATCTGGCCTGCAATATCGCCATAGTCTCATTGAGCTTCCTGTTGTCTTTGATGTACAGCTTTCTGATGGTTTCGCGCATAGACTCCCACTCATCCTCGGAGTGCTCTTTCGTGTAAGACCTGTCATCCACCGGTGGCGGGCAGCCGGGGAGCCGGGGAGCCAGGACTGGCAAACTGGAGGACATGATGTTCTACCATCAAGTGGGAAAGGATGTGGTGTAAGTAGAAATTGGGGACCAAACCCAGGCACGAGAGTTGCAGGGGTTAGGCGGTAGGTCAATCAACGGCTGGAATAGTCCAATAATAATGTAATGTACCGTAAAGATTTGGTAGTGGTGGTAGTGATAGGAATAGGATTCGCAGGCGGTGTTCCGTTCCGCAAAGAGCCTCAACTTGAGAGGTCAGTCAACCAAAAGCCGAAGGCTGTGGGTGTAACTGTATCTGTAGCTGATCTGTAACGGCATCGATATCTCGGCATCGGCATGCCGGACCGTTTCTTTGATGTGCATGGCGAACGGGAACTTAACATGTCAAGCACGCCTCGTTGCGTTTCTTTTAGTCTTCGATTCCCCGGCAGATAGAAGTCGTTTACAAGACTTGGGGTTCATCTCATCTGATTGGATATTGGAGTTCCCTGCAGGTTGGGCTGGGCTAGACTTG
The DNA here is from genome assembly GCA_014898915.1 of Fusarium chlamydosporum. Lineage (NCBI taxonomy): Eukaryota > Fungi > Ascomycota > Sordariomycetes > Hypocreales > Nectriaceae > Fusarium > Fusarium chlamydosporum. Next base: position 32,789 of record JAAVUD010000054.1, on the reverse strand, counting down.
TTCCGGGTAGGTTCGGAAGTCAAAATTGGCATGCTTTTTGTGGTCTCGAATCCGCTGGATCGTCTTTTTTGCCTGGTTTTTTGTTTTGTTCCTGGCGTGAGCGGTGCGGTACGTACGGTACAGGCTTAGGTATGGGTATGGGTATGGGTATGTATCGTAGTATGCAGAAGCTGCTAACTAAAGCTTGGGGTGTTAAAGTTGACAGCCTCATCGGTAAGCTAATGTAGGTAGTGAGCTAGGTATCCTCCATCGTCGGTACCCAATTCCAGTTCAGGAGAATTAAAAAAAACAAAACATGGAAAATCACTAGGATGAAACGGTCTGACACCAGAGGGAGGGGTTGAAGGGCCCACAAGACTGGTTCTAGACAATCTTCAGCAAACCTGCAAAATTTACTGTACGTACGTACAAACGGCTCACATCGTGGTTTTCGTGAGAGACATGGTTTGGTGATGACCTCACTGATGCACGCCAGCCCCGATGTATGTCGGACTGCGTTGGTAGGTATCGTATCGTTTCCCCTTCCGACCCTAATCCAAAACTCACTAGTTACGTAGTAAGATACAACTGAGCTCAAGCCACATTCTTTTATGACATCAGTTTCCCAGGGTCACGTTTTCTCTCTTTATTTCTTCTTTCTTTCTTTGTTTTTTCCTTCGCCGACTTTCTTCATCACAAGAACAAAACTACCTACTACCTAGGCCCGCAAAGGATTTGTACATGGTACAGTACGTAACACCCGGACCACCTACAGGTAGGTACGTCGTAGAACAAGACTGTTGGCTGTCGATGTATGTATGTATGTAGGCGAAGTCCCATAGTCAAGCTATCATGATCTACGATTTCTGCATCTGCATCTCTCGTCTTTAGCCATCGGCTATAGTGGCTGGCTAGTCGTGTGAGACGAGACACCAAGACTGCTACTGCACGTTTTTGATGAGCTTAAATCCACTTCTTCGGACGGGCTCCGTTGGCGGTAAGGCCAATTGGAGCTGAGCGATACAGCAAGGATCATCAATCGCCGTTTAGTTCAGTCAAGTTCAGCTCAGTCGCCCTTTAGTTTCTTCACCTGCAAGATCCACAAGTTCTCTCTTTGCAACGTTCAAGGGTATTTCCCCCTAGGGCAATTCGTGTCCAAGATGATCGACTGATCCCCAGCTAAGGAAGGGTAACTAGTACATACCCTTCAGGCCTAGCAGTCACGAATGTCTTTATTCCCACAAACCCAATCAATGCAGGTTCTATTTGTAGCAGTAGCAGCATCAATACCGGTACCATCTCTGCCCTACTGCAAGACTCAAGCATAGGTATATATGTAACCTTCGTAAAGATACATTGCGGCAGTCTGTTTTCCCACTGTAGGCACTCATACTCGACTTCTGTGTCAACGCCAAGCCTTAACTCTTATTGGCAATTCATCTGCCATTCCATGACACCAGCTAGTGCGCTCGTAGCGTGGCCAATAGCTGCCCCTGATAAATCCTAAATAGGATGGAAAGCTGCATTCGGCCCTAGCCATGATCATCTACCGGCAAGACAACTTGCCTTTGTGCTACACCCTCTCGAAGCTTCCATGATAGGCTCAGCGTCTTCTCGAAAACGCCATCCACGTTCCATCATGTGCGTCTGTATGCCGACCGCCACCCACCAGCACTACCGAATACCAAGCTTTTCATTTCGGAAGCTGCCAATTGCTTAACCGAGCCCACAAGTTCTGCAAGCCTCCCCCCCGGGCCTCTTACCCCCGTTAGCCTGGGGCTCTAGACCCTGCTGTAGACTCGACAGCACTATGAAGACTCCATAATCATTGTCAGGCGTGAGTGTCAAATCTCACACAGATGCAACCAATCCAACGCAACCACAGCTCGCATCCTTGACCCAGACGAGGTTAGACTCGCCTGTGCTTAGCCCGAATCGGCCGAGAGGACGGCCGTGAGAGCGCCCACATCCCGCACAATCGGCTTCGATTGATTCCGCACATATACACATGGAAAGATCAAAATCGGCAGCCCTTGCCATAGTGTCCATGATGGCCGCTTCTCATACTTAGGAACCCAATGATCTCTTGGCACTGTTGTCATCTCCTTCCTATTTTTTTTAATGCGTCCCAACCAGACCCGGCGCTTGAGTCGTAACTTGCTGTCGAGCCTTGTGGCGCTGGAAACACCCATCCACCCGGGATCCCCTTGGACGCCCAATATCTTCAAGACACACTCGCCCCTTTCGATTCGTAGCTGATAGATGTCTTGGCAACGATTGTCTCGTATACTTTCTGTCAATGTTGAGTAAACATATTTTAAAACCGCCGTTCGAACCGCCGCCTCTAATGATTGTCGGTGGGTTCACGATCGAACTCAACGTCGTCATTCTCGTCTCCTGATACAGACGGATTCAACCAAGTCTCCCTCATATTCAAAGCTCCTCGAACTTTAAGAGATAGTCGCAGGCTTTGTTCAATGAAATGGAACGTGGCACGTGAGGCAGTTTCATCACTGGCTTCACGTAGGTGTGTGCACTGAGTGCAGTCCTCATTGCCATCCAGCTATACGAGACTTGAACTTGTCGCATTCGGACCCCCAGCGGCCAAAGAGAGAACTCTTCAGTTTCGAGACTTGGGAAGTTTCTTCGAAATTGGACTCATGTTGTTTGCCGACATACTCACTGTGAAAATTGGACGAAGAATCCCTGTGTTATATCCATACGTCCGCAATGCCACTTGGCGCAAATCCTCCCTCACAGAACCCACCCCGGTATGGATATTGTGTACCCTCAGCAATCCTTTCACAGGTAGAAAGAGTTCCACTACCCAATGGGACAATGTCTTGGACAGCACCGGTGTGCTTGTTCTGTCGCAGATGACTAGGGGCTCGTGACATCAAGTACGAATTACAGATAATTACTCCCCTGGTAGTCCCGATAATGCATAAGTTGCGGACGTCCAGAGAGGCATTATTTGAACTGTTCGAGAACACAGAACTTGTGGATACTGGCGTCTTGACCGTTGAGTGCGGCGTGTCGAGTATCTCATCTTACCTCCCGCAGATGAGACTCAGCAGGACAGGGGGTATGCGTTGACACCACATCCCACAATCACACAGGCGACCTTGCCAGAGAGGGGATGTTCACATTCATGCTACCGTCCGCCATGGATCAGGGTTGAATCAGCTTTCACTGAAAACGCCGACGGCGATGAAAGAAGGATCTCATGATACCGTTGAGTAGGTTGAGCAACTTAACACTGGAGCGTCTCCGCACCATTCACCCCATGACGGGAGTTAAAATCGCTTCGCAATGCCCGAAAGGGCTTCCCGCGCCCTAAATTATCCGTCCCATTCTGCTAGAGATGTGCCACAGACGGGACAGCCAAGACGAGTCAGTGACCACGAAGCTTAGAGAGTGCTTATATTTGTTTTTTGTCCCGCACGAATCGCGGGTGATCGACCTGTGCCGGTCAATAGTTGGCCGGAGGTAGTTTCAGGGCGTTAGGATGTACGTTCCCATTCAGATATGTATGTCTCCTCCAGTAGGGGTAAACCAAAATCAAGCCTATCGGGGCCAGAGGCTTACCTGGGCTACCTACTTTAGTAGGTAGGTAAGCAAGTCCACAGATTAGTAGTTGGTGATATGGCAAAGAGCGCCATTAGTCCGGATTTTACGAAGTCACTGTTCTTGTGCTTTTCGCACTTGCCGTGGCATCTCGATTGTTTTCTATAGAATGGAAGAAGAGTTTTGCTCTTTTGCTCACCGAGGAGGTAGGAAGGCGCAAGTGCAGGTGCGGCTGCGCAGCGAGATGATCCACGGTGAAGAGGAAAGAGCAGCCTGTGTTCTATTGGACTGTCAAGGTAAGAGGATCTTTCTTGGCAAGACTACCTTAGCAGTACCTAGGTAGGTGCCTACGTTAGGCAACAGACAGGAGGCAGGCATGTGTGACTTTAATTTACTCTGCCGGGTAACTTAGGTGTTGATGATAAGTGCAGAAGCAGGTATCTATGGATCCGCCTTCAAGTTAGGGGGACAGGGACGGGGACGAGACGACCGATGTCTCGTCGCCTTTTGTTGGTCTCCCTTGCACTGAGCCAAGTTCTTTGGCCGAGCTTGGCACTCACATGCCGTATTGGCTCGAGAAACTGTCTGGTGATAGACACATATTAGGAAATTGCGAGTCTTGATCCGATGTTGCCGACAAGCGCAGAAATGTTGATCAATCTGTGCTCATGTCAAGGGCACGGGGCAGCTCCCCTCGGCTTTTGAATCTTCAATTGCCTTCAATCTGCCACTCGTGCACCGGCCAATTGTCTTGAGCTGAGCAATCCCTTTCTCCGTGGGATAAGCGTACAAGAAATAAACATCATGGAGGTCTGGTAGTTAGGTGCCTGGTACCAATGTAGTTCTGCATCGTTATTGACACCCCATTTACGAATCTTCACCGCGGGTCACTCGGCACAATCCTCTTCGCTGACCTCCTCGTTCATGTGTTGGTGTATCTCGTTCCTTTGTCGCCGAAGTGTTGGCGTCGGAAGTGAGTTACCCCTGAGATGATGAAGTTTTGGATCATCTTCTCAGCTTGAGTAGCACCATCGACGCCATCTATATTGCCTAAAGACTCATTGGTGGATTCTTCGACGAAGGAGTCTTCGTCTTGAGACCCGATCGAGGCATCGTGTTCCGCGGCCTTTATTCGTGTCTAATGGAGGAGAAGGAGGAGGAGACAACATGGGTCATGCTTGTTGGCCACCCTCAAAGAAGAACATCGAATACATACCGTACATTGCGTCGTCTTCAAAGTACCGAGTCACGAACTATCTATTTATCGATGAAATACTTGATGGTAGTTATCTTTGATTAATTGAAAGTCGAAATACGGCCAAGAATGTCATTTCCTAGCCACATGCACCTTTGTGAAGTCATCTTCTTCTGTATATTCACCTGTTCACTATGTCGGCCTCTCCTAGAGCCCAATTTCGCCTCAAGTTTACTGTCCACAATCACTTTCCGTTTCCCCCTTTTTGTTCTCTTCCCTCTGTTCGTTACAGAACGACACTCAGCAATGTAACAATTAGTACACCAACCAAGTCGCTTCTTGTTTACCGCCTTGCGATATTACTGTATTCGCTGGTGAGGAACCACCGTGGTAATTCTTGCTAACCGTACCATAGTGGCTTCGCTAACGTACCGCCGTGTTGGTGCAAAGCCCGTAGGACCCGAAAGCGATGATGTCTTAAGAACGTTACGAATCAAGCGCAACCGTTTGCCCGAATCACCGCACAGTTACGCCCAGACGAAACCATACAGCTGGTAGAGCTGTACCCTCCGACGATTCAGTCAACCCTATCTTTCTTTAGAGCGATCAAGCCGACCATTTGTGCAGGACAATGATCCCTTCTCAACCGATGCCGTCCTAATTCACCGTTCCTTGGTTAGCCGCGTTCTACGAAACAATAGTTGATACGCAGTCACTCGTGCGCGGTGTCTACATGACTCTAGAAGGCTGCCGCAGGGCTGCTCCTCTGCAGCCAAGCTCAACTGATGGCCAACTTGTCCACGTTATTACAATCATCCTCGTGATCTATCGTCCATTAGTTGAACCAAGTCGCCCAGGAGCTTAACAAGGATATACGAGAACGAGAAGCGCACATCTGCGGGTAAATAATGGGTGACGAACATTGCCATGCTCGTCAATCAGTCAGCCCGGACAGTCGCCTTCTACAAAGTCTTTGGCTAATCGCCACCGTATTTGGTATATCAGAGGCGATACTAATCTCCGCTCATGAGACAATGTTCTAGGCAGAGGAGCAGGCACAGATGAATCTGGAACATTACACTTCCATGATAGGTTGAACATACAGACTAGGGCTAGGACGTGTCGTTACAGAACTTCGTAATTATCGCCACACAACCCGCTCGACTAGTTGTTTGATCGCAGCCAGGGAAGCACATTGCGAAGAGCATTATACTATTCAGCTCGACAGATAGAGTGTCATATCGCCATAGTATCATTCGGCAGTTCACAGTTAAGCTTATCAGATATCTGCTCTAGTCTCGCTAAGCAAAAGCCAAAAGGCTGCTTTGGTTCATGCACATTCCGTACTGATCGAACGGTCTCTGCCACAGCGGAAATACTGCGGTGAGGATAGCCGAGTAAACCAACGCCTTCAAAGTCAATATCACATCAACTTGACCACTTGCGGTTGGTGTACTTCATTGCCGTTAGGGCTGCACTAGGGATACTCTTTAGTGTGACTTGGCTTAGTTGCTGGTGCATTGAAGACGTAGTGACTAGGTATTTAAGAGATGGACGCCAGAGCCAACAGGAATTCAGGTCGGCTTGTATTATTTGTGTCCACAGGGTTTGTACTAGTTAAATCTTCTATTCCCCCTCGTGAGGATATGCTCTCCCGGACCTGAACCTCCGTAGTACCTCGAACCAGTTCCCCATAGGATGTTCGCACTGACAATGTGTCAAGACGGAAACTTAGCAAACCTATGAGGTCTGTCTGATTGAGATGTATATATAGCTAGACGGCTGTTAGTTCGTGCTAAAGCCCGGGTAGTCTCCCTTTCCTTCCACTAAGTGACCACCACCTGAATACGAAAAGCCTTGACCGGCTAGATAGGGGCCGTTCAAGCCTCAATCGACCGAAGCAAAGTATCCTCGAGATACACGACTTGCTCTTTACACGGACCTTTTTATTGCCCTTTTGGGGCATTCGTCTAATGCTTCGTTCAGTAAGATCTCCGGAGGTATTAGCAGAGTTTGTGATTCAACTAACATTGCCCATCGTTTAGACTAACATGCCCTACTGATATGGTGGTGCAGCCTTGTAAGTAAACTTGCTCAACAGCCTCCTATCCACTTTGTAGCAATGACTTCCCATATATGGGAATATCGCGAGAGGCCCCCTGGGCTGATTGTACTCCCCTAATATAACTGGACATTCTGATGTCAATGGAGATTTTGAGACTGCTTACCCTAAACACTCTTCGAACCCGGAATCCGGAAGCATTTTTAGCCGCAGGATATCAAAAACGCACGGACCAAGATCCGCAGCGATGGGCCATAAAATCTCGAACGCGTTTTTGAAGCTTCGCTTTTTCTTTTCTCTTTTCTTCTTCGTGCGGCTGGCATAACATGAAATTTTTATACCCGTGTTGCTCGAATCCTTGTCCCCGTGGATGTAATCGCAGCGTCAGTTATGCCCCAGATCAATCATAATTGCAGGCCCGCCCTACCATCGTTGGCGCCGGTGTTCTACCACACCGGAGTCGTGGTTGGGAGGCAGGACATACCAAAACCTTTCATCTCGTGATATGTATACCTATGCCACTCGGCATAACGCTGGCTTGAAACCTCTTTAAATGTTCACAGAATCATGCATGCAGAATTGGAAATAGTGCAGTCATGGGTTATCGTGACTGTGGTCTATTACCTAACCCGAGCTAATGACGATAACATGGCTCGCCTTTTGTTCCTAAACTCCTATTGCCCATTGAGACGATATGCATGCTGTAACCAAAGCGCATTCTCTGCGCATCGGTTTCATTGTAAGACATGACGTCCCGCTCTATCGATAATTTCTTTACTCGTCATCTCCAATCTTCTGAAGCTTGCCCATCTCGCGCTTGGCTCCGGCTTCGCCAATGAGTCTCACTCGGTCCAGACGGACGGTCTCTCCATCGCCCTCACCCCGCTGGACGTAGATCACAACGCTTGATGTCTTCTGGAACTTGACGTATCGCAGGCTCAGGTTAACTGTTCCGTCGGCATTCCATTGCTCGGGTTCGATCTCGATAGCTTGTGTGGGCTCGGTATCGTCGGCTTCGCTGAAGTCGAGGTTGTGGGTGCGGTTGATGTACAGATGAACATTGCCGGGTCGCATCACATCTTCGTCGTCCTGGGGAGGAAGAGAGGTGAGCTGTAACACACATGTTAGTCAGAGCGCATACCAAAGAACCAATAAACTTGCCTGGAGAGTGTGAAGCTTGACAATGGACTGGAAAGGGACGTAGAGAAGCAGCTGGTCGTCGGCGCCACTCTGAACGTAGTCCTTTGATGTTCCCTTGCCATTACCAAGAGCGCTAGGCTTGGAGCCATCGAAAAGAACTCGGACACCGCCGGCGGCCTCATCGGCGTTGAGGACCTCAAGATCCCGGAGCTCTATTTGATCGGTGATGTCGCTGTAGCCTCGAGGTGCCTCAGCACCCTTCCAGTTCGCACCACCACTGCCTGAGCCAGAGCTTTCGCCCAGGGACTCGACTTCCGATGCAAGCTTCTCGAGGATGCCTTTCAACTTATGAGGGTCAGCACCTTGGACCTTGTCGGTGACCTTTCCATCTCGGAAGACGAGAAACGTAGGTAAGGCAGAGACGGCGTATTCTTGGGAGAGCTCGGGTTGGTTGTCGCTGTTGACCTTGACAAAGGTGACGAGGTTGGGGCGCGATAGCGTTTCAGCGAGGCTCTCGTAGATGGGGGCGATCTGCTTGCAGGGGCCGCACCAGTCCGCGTAGACTGGAGAAGAGAGATGTTAGCTTTCGTCGTATTTCGTGAGCTGTCATATGAGAGCTGTCATTCCAAAGGGCAGATATAGGGTGTAGGACAAGCTGAGGAAGCGGGATGGCGGGGTATCGGGCAGGTCGAAGACAGATGAAACTCACAGTCAGCGACGACGATGCGCGAAGACTTGAGGAGAGAGTCGAACTGGCTCTTTGAGCCTATCACGACGAGATTTTGTGACATGATGGATAGCTTGGGACAGTTGAGTTTGATGGGGTATGACGGTGTGGCAGAGACAATCAATCAACCAGGAACCTCTGTACCGTAGACTAGACTATGCATTGAGCCCCTCCAATAGAAATCCCATCCGGAGGGGTCATTGTTATACCGGGGTTGGCGTCATATGACCAATGGGAAGCTCAACCACCAACTTCAAAGTAGTAGTCTAGGTAGGTAGCTTTTGACTATCCAGGCAGGCGGTTCAGGAATTAACCTGCACACCACTATACTGAAGCATAAGGGATGACAAAAGACTCTAGGATAAGGTAGCTTAGGCAACTTAGCAAATGGTTTAGGCTATTGTTGTTTATGTCAAGCTTGCTCTGTGTGCGGATTGTTACCTACCTAGGTACCTCTGCAATCTACCTGCCAACCTGCCAGGCAGCCAGGCAGGCATGGACGACAGGAAATAATCCGCGCGTCATCTCTGCCACTATATTAAAACATATAGGATTTAAAGAGCTTAGGATAGTGTCCAGTATTTCAGTCCATCCTTTAGACTGTTATTTCCGTCAGCCATTCTGCACGTGCCGACTATGTTGCGACCCGCCTGCCAAGAATCAACATAAAAGAACTTAGACAAGCCTTACCTGTGTTGTTGTTGTTGTTGTTTGAACTCAGATGAAGTATCATTTTGTTATATCTCCTGGGCAGCCATGAGATCAGAATCAGGTATTATTACTTACAGCCTACCTAGGTATTGAATGTTGTCATGAGGCGGATCTTCAACGAGGTTGAGGAAATGAGATCTATAAAGAAGAGAAAAAACTCCTTAACCCCCAGTCAGGTAGAGGAAGTATAACTAGGAAGAACTAATGCACTTGGAGGGTTGCCATTAAGCTCCGGGCTCGTTTTGAGCAACTCGACGAAGGACAACTTTGACCGACTACTAGGCAAAACTTACTTCCGGAATAAGAGTCTCTTCGACTTCACAATACATAAATTGCAACAAAAGTTGAAGGATGAGTTTATTAGGCCCTAATATCTAGCTATAGGACTTTGCCCCTGTGTTTCATATCTAGTGCTGACCTTATCGCCACACAGCATTCCAAGAAACCTTATACTTTCTCGCCCATCGTTGCGTTCCAAGTATAACTTTCTTCTAGAAAGTCTCTGCTCCTCAGTTAGCTTTCCTCATAGAGGCCCAAACGATCCTTGTACTAGTCTGCCGCAGAGTTCGGCTTCTTACTTGCTGGACCTGGCATACTGGTTGCAGGTACAGGACGCTTCTGCCCGGTGCGACTAGTTGCGGCACTGGATGAAAGGTTTACTCCTGGAGGGGGAGGCCCCCCCCATCATGGCAGGCCTCGGTGCCACGGAGCCAGCTGTGGTTTCAGCGGTAGCTGTGTTGAATGCATCAATGTGTTGGTTGGTTACTGTGTCCATAGAGGATGGCTCTTCAGTCCCCTTCTTAATCAAATTCCATAGCTCGATCTTCAGTTGATCGACTGTAGTGATACCATTGAAGATTGCAAGCTGCGTTGCAACGACTGAGTTACCAGCGTACATTAGCTCTCCGCATCGACATACAGTCAGTGCTTCGGTCGTGGCATTATCGAACTCGCCATCAGGAGATGCAAACCCGCTTGCAAGCACTTTAGAGTGCCTGGGGAGACATGCAAGTACTTTCGGGTGTACGCAGAAGTATTCGTAATCATACCGATTGCGCTCACAACTTTCTAGACTGACGTATGCATCTCTCGCTTTCTCGGCGGCTTCCCTGGTGGTGCGGACAAGGCTAGAGTCTGCAAAGTGTCCATGACCCCTAGAAGACTCGCTCGCAAAGTGAGACTTCAAATCGTCAATGACGTCTCTGAGGAGGTCAGTTAAAGCAGTTTTTCGTAGCACCTTGCGGGGTATCACTTGGACGGGAGTATCGCTGAGCTGAAATTGTATAAACGCTGCTTCGATTGACATATTCAATGTCCATTCCTTCCCTGGGTTTCCAAATCGAATCGCATGCCAATCCTCAGGATCTGGCAGGGTGGCAAAGTGATGCTGGTTAGCTCTAAGGAAGCCTGGAACATCTGAAACGCCAAAATCGTCATCAACTGTGCCGTTGTCAACTTCATGTGGTGTATCCACGTGGTGTGGGCTTGCTGTTGACTTTTGCATCTCTTTGTCGCCAGAGAAGTCCTCTTCATCTTCATTGCTCGAGCTGAGCCATGCCTTGCGGGTGGCAGCCGCTGTTTCGTGGGCAACCCTCTCCGCAGTAGATGCAAATGAAGAAGTATGCCCTCGTGGTTTGGCCACCGGAGACTTGTTTCTGGCCATGGCTCATTAGGATGAGCCTTGCTCTGCTGGATATATTCACAGAGGTCGATAGCAAGTCGTGTCTGAGAAAGGCGTGTTGGAAATGGCGTTGACGGCTGGTGTGTCTTTGCGAATTCGGGGAAAAAGATTAGGATTCAGAAAAGGTTGTACAGAATCAACGGGCGTAGAAAATTGAAAGAAATGGCGGAGTTTTACTTCCAACTTGTTGTCATGTATGTCTCATCCGTTGAAGTAAACGTTCGATCTGTTGGAGTATATGTCTGCCCTGTTGATACGCGTTCGGCCTGACAGGCGTAGGAAAGTTGACAAATGAGAGCGTAGAGTTTCGTTCCGGCCTGTTGAAACCAACGTCTGCCCCCCTGGATTCAACTTCCGGCTCGTCGATATATGCGTCCGGCTCGATGGGAGTACAAAAGTTGGCAAGTGAGAACGTAGGGTTCCAGTTCCGCCCAGCTCAAATCAACGTCCGCTCGGCTGGATTCGAGATCCGCAGAGTTTTCTGTGCAAGTCTGCGAGGGCAGAAGATGTGTAAGGTAGAAAGTGGAATGAGATTGAAGGCGGGCGAGGAGTTCAATAAATAGTGCGCATGCAGGTGCTTGGTTTGCTGGGCTCTGATTCACTGCCATTGCAGATGTAGGCAGTGATTCACTGCTGCTATCGTTCGGTAGTGGGGAATACTCGAGTGTAGAAGAACGTACTAGCAATATGTGCCCTCTCAATGACATTGAATTGAATGTTCTTACGTTCGGGTATATATTGTTCGTCTGCAAGTGTTTGGCTTGCATTATCTGTGCGCACGTTGATATATTGAGTGACGGCCGAACAACATGCTCGAAGCCTAAGCAAGGGATGAAAAGAAAAAGAAGAACGAAACGTATGTGTAACTAGCTTTTTACATCTCCTTAAATACACATTACATCCAGAGATGTCGTTTAGGCATATTATGGAAACCTATCTACTACAGTAAATTATCACCTTTGTGCTAAGATGTAAGTATACTGAGATTACCAAATCACCTCTTGAAAGCAAACCCCATCTTCACACATCCCAAGATCTCGAAAACTATATATATGTGACATGAAAAGAAAAAGAATCGGGGCAAGGAGTTCCCTAAATAATCACCCGTCGGGTTGGTTCCTCTCCGACCATTTACTTCATGCCAGCTGTAAGAGAGGTAATGATATTACTAGTAAGCTTGACTATAAGCTTGATTTACTAAGAAATAAATAGCCTAAGACTTCTATCTGAAGAGGCATAAGACAATAAGATGGTTTTGTTTATTACAGTCTAAGCGGTCAATCTTTCTAGCGAGTCAAGGCTACCTACCTACGTACCTACCTGTTAGGTGAAGCCGTAAGTTCCACTGCTGCGAGTGCAAACATGTGCCTGGCACTGGCACGGCAGTAATACATCAAACAAAGGATGGAGATTGGAAGGCTTGGGCACCTGTCGAAAGTCTATAAAAGAAATAAATAAATCAAACAAAGGATGCAAATCTAACAAAGTGGAAGGCATTCGCCTAAAATTTCAATGTCTCCCTCCCATCTTATTTATTTATTTGTTCTTCATCTACTGCCAAGGACAAAACTGTACAGCTGCACTCCTCCTACACACGTACGACAGCTCATTCGAGCCGGGCTTATTTAGCCGTCACATATTTATTTCATCACCATGACAGACACAAACAGATCGTCGCTTCGATCACAAGTGGTTGAAGTGATTACGAAACCCTTCATACTTGGTCGCAGTCTTCTGCCGAGCTTCAATCTGAGTATAGAGACCACTCTGACTCTTCCCGGTGGTAAGCTACAGCACTCTACCAATCTATCTAATTATGCTAATAGAACAAGGCCCTCAAATATTGCATCTTCGAGCACATATCGGAACTGCAACCGCTTTGCCCGCCTTGTCTGCATCCACAACAACCAAACCAAGAACACCAAGCTTCCCCCAGTTTATGAAACTACCACTCGAAGTTCGAGCTATGATCTGGAAGTTGTCCTTTGGGCCCCCTAGAGTCTTTGTCACAAAAGAAAAATCAGCGATCCAAGACTTGATACCCATGGTAGTCAACCACAAACCACCGCCTGCCACACATACTTGTAAGGAAGCCCGAGAGGTGTCTCTACAAGTCGGTGCGTTTTGTTTCGGTGTGCGGGGGGGGAACATCAAGAGCCTCTGGTTTCGCAGGTCAGAAGATGTGTTTTACTGGAAGGAACAGGCCTTCGAGTTCTCACGATTTCACGAACGCGAAGACGATGGGAGTGTTGGCTACTGTATGCACTACACGGACGATATAAAAAATGTGGCTATCGATTTTAAGAATAGCCACCTGGAGGCGCTTTCGGGGATCTGCAACGTCTCGTGTCTATTCCCAAACTGTAGGAACCTCCTTGTCGTTCTTCCCCACAAAAGCCCGGGGGATCATGACATTCGTTTCTTTTATACGCGAGAGGAGGATGAACCCTACTTTGAAGTTCCAGATATGGTCTTATCCTGGGCATTAGTCAGGGATGAGATTCTGGAGGCGTATGGGGAGTTGAATGATGACGACAATACTAAATTGATCGAAAAGTATCCGCCGCCCAAGCTCTATGCGGTTGAGGCTATTCCTGTTCGTAGGAAGCCTAAAGGCTCTCGATTCAAGGACGGTCGTATTCCACGCGATATTTGAGTAAAACCAGGAGAGGCATATCGAGGAACTCAAGGATTGAGAACATTGTCAATAGAGAGAATTGTGAACAAACATCAAATTTTGAGATGGTTCAAGTAATGAATATTAAGTGCCAAGCTTTTATATACCCTATCATACCAAGTCACATCCATGATAGAGCAAAGAGAGGGAATCTATGCCTCTACTTTAACTTATCCAAGTGACCGGGTCTTTTATGCGATAACACAGGAGGTCTGCCGGTCGAAACAAACCCGAGGTCTTACAAGTAGATATGGATTTTCCCAAAGTATCTGGACCTAATCAAATACTTTGCATTCACGAAAAGCCTCCCAATTGTAGACTTCGTTCCTGATTTCTCGCCGTCATCGTTCAACCTTTGTATTTTGCCCTGCTGTCCTCGAACACATAGCTGCATTTCAGGGCTTGCGGAAAAGAGGATGCCTCATTGTCTTAACAGATGAATAGCTTAGATACTTTGTACTATCCCAGACTCCCATTTAGGCTGTTTATTCCTTTTCTCCCCAGATGAGATGCGTTGCTGTCATTGCGTAATCGGTAACGAGAAAGTCTACTACTCTATGCAGTCGTTCCGTGGCCGTCTTGTAATGCTCTTTAACAGATGGTAGATCCAATACTGACTTTGGACGAGCTAACACTGTTCCACCCAGGAGATGTTTGAGAAGTTTAAGGAACGGACCTTCCGGGCCTCTTCGGGGAGTGATGGTGGTACGGCGAACAATCGACGAAAATCCTCAAACGATTTGAGCGGACTCCCTGGGAGAAGCAATAGAATACCGCCAATGTCGTGCCACGCATTGAAGATTGGTGTTGTCGTCAGTAGAAAAGCGTTGTGGTATGGAAGTTCCAAAATTGCTTTGTGGTCTAGCGACTCGGGGTTTTTTTTGGCATCGTGTGCTTCATCAACAATCAAAACCGGGAATAATCGTTTCATGTGCCAGTAAAGCCTTGAATGCAAGGGTAGATGGAATCTCTGGGGCTTGTGCTTGGGAAAAAGTACTTGAGCCGCGTGAATTCCGTCGCGTTGAACAGTGCTTCCCCAGTCACGCTGTACCTGAATCTCACAGAATCGTTACTTCAGAGAACTGCTGGAAAAGGTGATGAAGTCGTACTCCATGATTTTCTCGATTGGAGTATCCTTCACTCAGAGCACCAACTTTCTCTCTCAACTGGGTCTGTTTCTCTGCCCTACCGCCTCCTCCAGGCCCCGTCTCTCCTCAGAGTATTTGACGGCCCCTTCAAGATCTTATCGATACTATTACGTGTACCTAAGTATATATAGTCCCTGCAATACCGTATGAGTATATCGTGTATAGGAAAGTTATATGCCACTTACACCTGATTGCGAAGGATGGCCAGCTATCTCTGCTACCATAACTAGTACAGGGATGATGAAGATCGATCATATATATAGTAATAAAACGAGTCCATATGCCATGTAACCAGACTCTTAATTATATCTAAAGCGTGCATTAAGGTTAAAATGAAACTTGACGGTATGATGGATCCGGATTTTGCAATTGAGGAAGCCCCCTTCTTATACCCATTAGTTGCGCCCTCACTTACTTGTTTGCACGGTCCACTGTGTAGTTTGTTACTAGCCACAATTTATCAGCATGGCAGCTAAGTCAATATGTTTATATCATGTCACTGGTTTATAGTGTTTGGAAAACATTGGTCGTGATCGTCTTTGCTAGCCCATGATACAAACCCAACAAACCTCTTTGTTTACGCAACGGCATGCTGGAAGAAAACATAGGGATAGTGTCAGTATTCTGTTTGTATAGTGATTGGGACAAACTGTTGCTCATGTCAAATTCACAAAATAAAAAGGAGAGCAGTAGTAAATCTTGATCATCTGTATTATCATGGTAGAACATGTTTGTTCTGACATAGGGCTCATTAAGGTTTCCTGACCATGATGCATCAACCATCAACCATATCGCGTATTTTCATCCACACATTGCCTATTAGTGGCAGATAAGTGACAGGCCATCGCCATTCCTCATGAGAGGCATAAAGGCGGCCCTGTCTTTGGGTCCCCTCGTCACATTCCTCGAACCTGAGCCGACATACATAGATGATCTGGCAAAAGCAACCGTGACGCCTGTTCATGATCGTAACGTATAATGAAAATCGATTGCTGACCGCCCATTGAGGTATCATAAGTGCAAACAAGAAAAGAAGATTCCGTGTCATGTCATTGCCAAGTGTGACTGGCCTGCAGAAATAAGAAAAGAAAAGAAAAGATGTCATGAAAACATGTTTCATCGTAAAAAGACTTGCTGGGGATTTTGGCTGTTATCGGCTTCGCAAATACCAAATCTTCGTGTTGGCATTGGGCCTGTTTCTTCAGATTGATTTGGCTGTGAACGTGGCTCGCGAAGTTGGCTTGTTACATTGATGTCAACAAGCATCTCGACAAGCGCCTCTGCATCCTTGTGCAAGTTGGAAAGGTCCTCTTTAGTACAAGCGAGGCTCCCGTCGGCTCGTGGCGCACGATACGCCGCAAAGACTATTCCGCGATCGGGGTTTGCGGACTGCACTGAAGCGGACGAAGAAGCCGAGTTCCTCGAGACGCCTGACCCGTCTCCTGAGACTGGGCCGGTGTAGAAGGCATGGGCGTAACCCCTTGCAAACTCATCATTCCTGAAGTTTTGGGGCCGGTACTCTATCCATCCTGAGGTTTTAAGAATCTTTCTGTGGCTTGCGGTTGAAATCTGGACTGGCGCGTTGACATTTTCCATTCCATAAGAAGCGAGAAGGCGACCAGCCAAAGGCTTGAACTTCTTTCTCGGCGAGTCCAGATTGGCGGAAGCCCCAGACTGAGTCTGAGAATGGTCTGTCCACAGGTTGACGACGTAAACAAAGTCGAAGTCATAGCGGGCAGCAATCCTAGCTGCCTTGAAAGCGCCAGCGACGGCAGGCTTGCTAGCATAAGGGGGAGGAGTTAGTTCCAGCACAGAAGAACGAGTAGAACCAGGAGTAGAACAGGCAGCGGAGGGAATAGGTGCCTCAACTACACCCGCTATGTCTTCTAGGGCCGACTCTGCAATGTCATCGTCACTCAGTTCAAAGAATTCGTTGAAATCTGGTTCTCGGAGCGTAGAGCTACTAATGGAGAGTCGGTTCGTGTAAAGCTCCTGGCTGGTTAGACTCGCAGCCTTCTGTAATGGTCGCTCGTTCGACGTCTTGTTAAAATGGCGACGGATGTCCCGGTAGACAGCTTTGTTGAGAATATCGATCGACTTTGATGCTTTCAAGTGCGCAATGTGAAGTGGACGAAGCTCTGGAGAAGAGTCGGGGGTTGGGAGCCTCTGTTGGGGTAGTGCTGGTAGTTTCTTGTCGAGTAAGTATTGGGGGCTGTAGGTAGCTTCGTCTTCCAAGTCAGACGATGGAGGTGTTTCAAGTCGTGAAGTGCCTGCTCCTCGCTTTTTTGAAGATCGAGGTTGAAGGCTGCGCTCACTAGGGGCTTCCATGGATGATTTCGGATCACGAACAGATGACGAAGGAGAAGTTTCTCCCTGACTAGTTGGAGGTCGAGGAAACTGATAAACGTCGAAGTCTTCTAGAAAGTTTTCTGCTTGTGTAGGCATGAAGGAAGTCTTGAGAGGAGAGAATTGCGACTGTTGAGTATCCGACTGGCATGTTGGACTTTGGATGTTGGTGAAATCCATTCGATGAGGAGAAACAGGACCGGGGAAAGAAGGAACTCGACCCGCAGGCTTTCTAACCTCCTCTCGTGCAGCCATGCGGCTAGTCTTTGGGCGGATGAATGAAGGTGAAGGGAATTGAGGTATAGCAGGAGGGGTAGGAGCTGGCTGAGCATGAACGTTTATGGCAGCTGGAGTCTTCTTCTTCGCGAAGAAGCGCTCGAGACTCCCGAAACCATTAGCCATTTTGAACAGTGAGTAAGTGAAGTCGATGTTGCGCAGGATGCCTAGGCCAAGTGGTGTTAGCGAATTGGGAAGAACCTAAGGGCTGCCTCGTGCTTGAAGGCACACGAGAAGAAAGATATTGATTGCTACGTACCAGGTTCGATGTGATGAAGAACTCCGAATGGAGGAAAGGCAGAGGCAGGAAGTATGCCAAGGTGACGCTTGAGGTGAATCAGAGCCACTCGTGGTGGAAATTGATGTTTTGCGAGATAAAGCCAAAACAGTTTAGATTGGAATTAAAGCTGAATGGCGCGATATACTCGGCGGTGATTCAGGTGCGACTGTATCAAACAGTGACAAGGGGAGAGAAGTGAGAGGCGGAATAGTTCATGGCCAGCAGGGCAGATGCAGCGATTCGAAAATTCAGGACGGTCCTGTTAGGCGCGAAGTACCTTGCTGTTCAAAGGATCGACGAAGGTGAGGCGAGTGTAGTTTGAAAGCGTTAAGGAGTTTTTCGAATTTGATGTTGCGCTATGATATCCTAGGGTCGCTTCCCTTACTCTGCTTGGTGTCGTGTGCTGTAAGTGTCTTGGGCCTTGTAAGCTTCACTACAAGGAAGCTGTGCTTCCGTCGTTGTAGCAGGCGATATCGATGCTGATACTGCAGGCTGCAGGTAACAGAAGGGAAGTAAAGTGATGCTGTACGAGGTGTAAGAGTAAAGTGGTGGAGGCCGGTAGGATGCGAGGAAGGTCGCACAGCAGGTGCAATGGAGCGAGCGTAGGTCGAAAAGTTGGTGTTTGTGTTACACAAGGAAGGAACCACTGAGGACAAACGGTGCCTGGATCGTTCTTTCCACTGCCAATACTGTTGCGCTGCAACCTGTTCGAAAGAAAAACAGAAAAATAAACAGAGTTAAAGTGGTTGGAATGCTGCAATTTAAAAAGGTTTCAAACAGCAAGACTCTCGTTCTTTCTCAATTATTATCTTGAGAGACAATCTGGGACAAAGGGAGACTTTAAAGTAGAATAAACATCCAATACCCAGCAGGGAATGCTCACTTCAACGTTGGAAAGCACGGTCGGTACGGGTACCGCAACGTCTGTGGCTACTGCGGGAGCAGGGATAGGCACGCCCTAGTTCGTCCTCCGCCCACCCACTATCTAAGCTAATGTACAGTAGGCTTGCCTCCTACCTAGCACACCCATAGCTAACGCTCCGCACTCCCTTCACTCCCGTCGGGTCCCTTCCAGGTTCCCTTCCCTCTCTCTCCCTGCTTGAACGAACTTGACCACGAACTACCTACGTTAGGTAGGTATCCGAGCTAGGTCCGCTCCAGCTCCAACACGACTCCCTTCATCCTCCGCGAGCTAGCCAGCCAAGCCTTTCAAACTGCTCTGTTACAGAAAGACACCTAGAAATTAGCAAAATACCACCCGTCGCCATTCGAATGACATTGTCTTTGCTTTTCATTATTGAAGAGAAACGGATACGCCACGGACATTTGTTAGAAACGGAAGTGTTTCTCCAAGTTCCTACAGATGGCCACACTCCATTTAGCTTTAAATGCTCCGGGCTTGTTCTTTCAGACTCGTCGAGCGTATGCCGAACAAGACCGCAATTCGGGTAAGGGCAATAGGATACACGGCAACCCTCGAAAGCAGAAAATGACCTCCCTCTATCTCCCGTTTTTGAGTCGTCGAGTCTCCTGCTTTTCCCTGCCTCCTTCAAGTCCAACCCGATTTGATACACCTACCTTACTCGCTTTCACAACGAATCATTGTCGCGGCCACTGATGCCACCACCACCACCCTTTCAAATATTCTTTGTTCAAAAGAAGGCCGGACGCATTACGCTCTTGTGATGCTAAGGACATGTTACAGAACGGCGATACCACTGCTGGGCATTGTCAACGAGCGGCACCACTTAACTTACTACAGGGAGTGCGCGGGCCCTTGATGTCTCCCCGAGACCAGACGTTGGACTTGTTTTCTCCCCAGATATCCAACAATACAGTACGGTACCTTGCCCTCGTTCCCACTAACGGTGGATGCTTTCTTTTCCCTTGTCTTATAGTGAGCCCTATCTGGCTTAGCGTCAATATCATACTCACATCCATGATCCTGGGCGTGTCAAGATTCCTCCAAATCTTCAAGCCAGCAAGAGTATATGCTCAGAATTCCACCGTCGCAAACAACAATCTGTTGCTTGCCATAGTCATGACGACTTGAACCGTCCTTCTATATTTCCATCAAGTGGGACTGTACACTAATTGTTTACCACATAGGTGGCAGCAGCGAAGCTCGCAGGTTGCCTGTCCAGCTGGATCTGTGTCAGTCAAGGGTGGTTAGGCAATTCCTATTCAAAGCAGCTTCGTCCTGACACGTGATATAACAGGTTGTGTTGGATGTCATGCCGAATACAGTGGTGGGTAGATTCCTATCAAAGTGAAAGAAACGTCGATTTGATTGTTCAGGGCGTCGTGTGTCATCTCAGGACCCCTAGAACCGAACCCTTCCCTTCCCTTTCGGTCAACTGTTGCCATAATAGGTTTCTTGGGAGGTGGCGCTGTAGCCGAGACGGTTTCTGGTCATGAACGCACAAACCCTTGGCAACTTTCGGCTTTGGTCTTCGACAACTATCATCGACTGGATCGTTATCGGGGAGTTCTAGTAGAATAAGAGGAACGCAAAGTACCAGAGCCAATTCCGTACTTTTGCAATCAATAGTGAGTACGAGTATGGGAGATATCAGTAAATATACTAACATTCCTCGTTGGGGGACTTTAGAATCCAACAATCATGTTGGATTTGAGAGACTTTCCTGCCGCGAACGGATCTTCCGCATCGTATCATGATCATTCCTGCTGTATGATCTGCCTAGTTGAGACGTGCCCTGAACCTTGTTATCCTAGCTAGTTCTTCAGTTACTACGACGCAGATCGCCGACTAGGACTCTTGCCGAAACTCTGACCAGGCACGGACGCGTTTTCAGTCCGTGCAGCGAGCGAGCTTCATCAAGTGCCGGATGGCAACAGGAGCTCTATAGATATACAGACCAAATCGGCCAGGTTTCCTGGTCCCAAACTGTCGACTCTCGTCTTTCGATTAATTACGCTTGATGCAGGACTAAACGGTCGAAACCTATGGTACGTACACTGGCCTCCGGAGGGATACAACGAGTCTTGAGGGTCGCAAATAAACTAGCAAAGCCTCCCTTTGTCACCCGATCCTCGTAATTGTTCTCTTCGGGTTCAAAAAGGGTCTAAATCAGTGGAAACTATTACTTTGTGGTTTACAAGAAAAGCACATTTGTGCTGCGGGGCTCTGGTAGTTGCCCGGTTGGATTGCGAGTGCCTCGCTGACCTCTCGACAAGCCCCTGTCCTTATCGCTCCGGGTCCTGGAAGGTGGGTTCATATTGCTTCTTTCGTCGTATACATAACTTTTCATTGGCCATCACGAGTGGGCTGAGCCCATGAGACTCGCCGCCTATTATGGCCGTGCGACTTGTTATCCTCGGATTGGGGGCCCCTGTTGGCCTACCCTTGATCAAGAGAAAGAACTGCTTCTCCCCCTAACCCCCGGTACCCTTATTCTATTGAGCTTGACACCAAGGCTTGCAGCTGTCGACGTAATGACCTACAGTTCAAGACCCGATATTCCGGATTTGAGGGCGAAACCACACAACACCAGCAAGGCTGACATCTTCAAGTTCAACATATACATTGTGCCTAAAGAAGCATTCCGGATATAACATGAGGCTAATTCATGTTTTTCTTGGTGGTTCCTGGGGGAGGACCACTTGAGACTCGTTTGAGTTTCTCATGGATAAACTGCTGCAAGATCATATTCGGGCTACACGGTCTTTTCGTCTTGAAAGTACTAAAAGTACATTGTCTGGAAACAGCAGTTGCGAAAGAATTCTCATCAGTTATCACATACTCGTCCTGAACAATGTCTCTGCTAAGCTTTTTCGGGCTTCGAACCCATCAATCAAAAGACCTCAAGCACTGGGCCTGGGTTACATCTACCCCGCTCATGACACTGGCTTTACTGACAAGAGTCTTTCCTCCCTTGCTTTTTTTCGGTCATACGAACCTGAGTCGCCCACAGAAGCAGGTTCCAAGCCCATTTTTGAAGATGCTGCCAGATGTCTCATCTGGTTTCCCAGATTTGGATCAATAGAATGATCAGATCGTCAGATCGTGGGTGGCGAAGAGGGTGCTTTTTTGTGCACGGCACTTCCTCGCCCTTCATAATCCCTTATGCCAGCCCTTAGCTCCAATACTGGGTTCAATCTACTGGTGTTCTCGACAATATGCCTCAGTTTTACCTGGCTACTTGGCAATGTTTCTACGTTACTAGACGGCTGGACAGGTTGCCGCTAATCTGACTTCGAGGCTGATATTCAACCGTAATACTGATGTGCTTTCTAGACTGTGGGCTGTTTGTCAAACATCTTGGAGGCTCGCTGCTGCCTGTTGTGAGACTCGAGAGCGAGAAGCTCCTACTCTTTAGGAACAAATGATCTTGTTCCCATACGTGTATCAAACCGCCTTAAGCCACTGCCGAAAAGAGAAGTACAGGCAGGTTCTTAAACTAAGTGCTTCAAGGCACTTCTACACAGTGAGCGAAACCGGAATTATTGAGAAGCAACCCATCATGAGGACTTCGAGTTTACTTCCAGTACTATCCGGGTCGTCTGAGTTGATCTGTCACAAAATACAGCCACGACAAATGATCTTGTGATCTATAGCAATGTACACCTCACTGGATTGTGAAGTTGACCATGACGGATATCTCACTTGATGTTGTGCTGTATCAGGTTTGTGGTCATACTGAGGAGACCATTTCATCAGCGACATACGGCAGGCCGCAGGAGTGACACAGACACTGCAAAGCTAGCTTCGTGTGACCTGCTCTGTGCTGAATCAGTCCTTCTCACAAGTCTAACTGGTGGTACCAACCCAGTTGGCTGAGCGTGGTATGCCTGCAATCCAGAGCAGAAGCATCTCTGTGCTGGATCTTGCGAACGAACCGCTGTCGCCAGCCCTTGGCCAGTCCCGACGGCAGGGACATGCCAGATTGATGGAGGCCCAGGATCTGGCCGACGGTCTACATAGAGTGGGAGTCATCCCTGTGCCGGCATGTGCATATCTGCCTTGCATGCATATGGACGTCTATTCGTTATGTGCGTGTCAGGGTTACCAGAAAAGGCAGTTTATTGCTTTCAAAAATCCATTCAAAGGATTGTCCTCTATAGGTCGGAGAAAGATAGAGTTCGAACTTTGTCAATATTGTTTACAGAACCCTGGAAGTCCCTTTGACAAAATTTGCACCATTTAAATCTCTGTTGTTGCTCCCTTGCTTTACGCTTGCGATTCCAGAGTGGTCGAGTCAACAGGATACCAGCATCATCTACATGCTTCATCCCTCACGTCAACTCCACTGGACAAGCCCATATGCAAGCCACGGACTACCCTGTTCCCGGCCAAGCAAGCTAATCTAGCCAAGGTAGGTATGGTGCACCTTTTCTAATTCCGCCATTAAACTACACGGATCTGGTCCGGGCCACGCGAGCGGGAATGGCGAACGATACCGAGAAACATAAAAAGCATATTACCAGGCGTTTTGCATACGCTATTGCAAGAGCTTCCTGCCTCTCTGCCAACAATAAGACAGAAATGCGCAGATTCTTGCATGATGCATCCTTGTTGTCTCTTATTGTTGTCGCAAGTACGGCAAACTCGACTCTGGTCCTGCACTATCCTCGCTGCCGCAGGAACCCGGTGCGCCACTATTATTTGGGCCGTTCTGCCAGGGTATCATGCTCATGTCAAGCTGTCATATCTGATATTTCAGATGCGCCGTTCACTTGATTTTTCTTTCCTGCGGAAAGAGGTTTGTTGCCCTACCTTGGTTTCTTGGCCGTGCTGGAGATCCTATGGGTCCTGCTTGAACTCGACTTGACAGGACTGGGGTCTGCCCAGCCCTTTTTTTTTTTCCTTAACAGCAGCAGTCCTTACAATGTTAGAGAGTGGATCATGTTCGATACATACATACTACGTACCTTGAACGCGTATGACATCGTATGTATAGGCTCGATTTCAGGTGAGAGACGAACGGCAGACCAAAGTAAACATGGTCCGGGGTTTGGCAATATACCCAGAGTTCGGATGAGTTGGCATAGTCACCATCCAATAGATGGTCCATCACGCATTCAGCTCGAGGTAGAGCTTCTGTAATAGGTTCTGATTGGTGAGAAATTTTGTTTTTCTCAACTAGTATATCCAATAAACTGGAAAATAAGCATAAGAGGCTGAGAAATAAGCACCTACTACGAGATGTGCTCGAATCTCTTAAAAACTTGCATCGTTATTCCCAATGCCATGTCTAGGGTAGCCAGTATTTGAAATGAAGAAGCACATATCACATGGCAATCTGATAGAGTCATTAAGTCCTTTTTTCTTTCTTTTTTTTTTTTTTCTTTCTCGCTCTCCAATAAAACTAATCTCCGCATAGATAGACCGATTTTTTTAAGCGAGTGGAATCGTTGTGGGTGATAATGGGACGGGACAACTTCTCAACTTACAGGTCATTTTCAGTTGTGACTGATATCACCGGCAAATCATAAAACGGAGCAGCGCCCAAACAAGGGGCGATGAAGATTATTCAACATCTACGTACAGAGGCTATCTAAAACACCAAGTAAGAGTTCCAATATGATAAGAAGAGGATGTTAAGAAGATAAAACTGATCGGGATATGATGTCAGTCTTGCATATCCCTGGACGCTGTCGTATAAACTACAGCTATATACTACCGGAGATAATAAACCTATATAGGAGGACTTCAGACCCCTGAAGAGCTAGGATCCACCGTCTTCAGATATATTATTCCGTGAATTGTCGATAGTAAGGGTTACATCAGAAGCAACAACCTTAATTAAAGGGGATTGTTATTAGTCGATTGAGGGCACAACTCACTCCTTATATCTCCAAGATCACATGTCGCCATTACTGAACAAGAATTACAGCTCTAGGGTCATAGAAAACTCGACTCCTCTAGAGTAAGAGACGAAATAACCTGATCACTTTATAGGAGCTTAGATGAGCCCTTAGGTTATTTATCTCTGGTATCCTAAGCTTTAGTCTTAAGGTCTTGGCTATACCTAAATAATGCAATAGTCTTAGGAGACCCTCTGTCATTATTAGATAAGTACCCACCAGACTAGTAAGTCGCACCGGTTGCTCTCAGGCTGTATTGATCACGTCGACCAGCATGCCCATTTCTGCTTGTAACCGCAGTTCATGATAGAGCATTGAGGCGGAAACAACCTCAGCTCGATATCTAGCTGCATCGGTCTTGGCCTGTACTATCGATGGTGTTGGATCATGAATGAGATGCGGGAGCTGAATAATGCCCAAGTCTAGTTCTGCAGCTGCTGTTCTTATTATATTCTGATACACGGTCTAGATAATATCTGCTGAAGTTCCCATACCCTGTTGAACACCCGAATCTCATGATATCGTACCAGTCATACCATCGATCTAACACTGTTGGAGGATTTTAGTCAAATATGAAACCACGGCATACAATGCCATGTTGAACGATACTGCTCCCTGCCTACCAAACATCTTGATATCTTTGCTTGCCTGTTCGGCATACTTGAGTGACCAGTATAGCTCACAGTCAGAACACTCATCGCCATGGCTTTGCTCCCAAGAAGCATCCATAATCGCACAGAAACCTGTGCCTATACTCAACCTGGTACTGGTATTGGTAGTGTTGAGAAGGTCGTAGCAGAGTAAAAACATGTAAGTGAAATCGAAAGGAATACAGTCAGACATAGATGAAGCCGCAGCGCCATTGACCCTGGCCTGAAAGGCATCTTTGAATTGCTTCATAGCGCTATTTTCTCTGTCTGTGCCCAAGGAGTGGGCGAGGTTGAGCATGGAGTCTGCTAGGGCCTTGAACTCCAACGAAATAGAACTGGATGGAGCCAACGGAGGGTAGCGGCTCGTGTCAAAAGTAAGAAGACTTTGATAGAAGGATTCTCTAGCAAGCTCATTCCGTTCGAAATACTCTGAGCTGAGCAAATCTTCTTGAAGCCCGTCAAAAAACTCTTTGAAAAGCTCAGCTTTGGATTTGGATACAGCAGGATCTGTGGGGGCCACTGTGTGTGTTGGTGTTAGCAACATTCCATAAGTGACGCTCAAGGGTTGTGGCCTACCTGGCCGCTCCGTCGATTCTTTATCTCTGTCCATTGCGATGTTGGTGAGTTCTCGGTCAGATCTATAATCCCATTGGAAACTGGCTATTAAAGACGGGAATAACGTGCGGTTGGAACATACCTTTATAAGTCCGGGATGTGGTCGAGAACCAATCTTTGCGGTTCGAGGCATTGGCTGTTCTCGAGAGTAGTATTGCTTCAACTTGACCTCTGTGTAGTTAACGGAGAGAGAAGAAGACATCGGGAGATAGAGGAAAGGATGCTAGGCAAAGGCAGGTAGTCACCTACTTGCCCATATCAGGGGGATAGGGATACCCAGCGACTTCCCACATCTCCGTGACATGCTTCTATTTTGGAAGGCACATCGTTGACAGAGTGACTACTGCTTTCTGGGTACTGCTGTTTATGAATTTGCAAGCAACAGCCTGCAGCTTTCTTGCACCGGAAAACATTAATAATGGAGTCGAATGTAAAGAACAGGGCTAGGGTGGCAGAAAGACTTAAGACCAAAGTTTAGGGTATCAGATATAAACAGTCTAAGAGCTTATATAAACTTTCATAAAATAACTAAGTTATTTCGTCTCTTATGCTAAAGGATCCGAGTTTTCCTATAACCTTAGGGCAAGGGACACCAAAAAGCTTCCTTGGCCCCCCATATGCCCTTCTGTGACGGAAGGATGTCGCGTTGACATGTACAATCACAGAATATTATGGAACATATTTGGTAGAAGTGTCTCGTCGTTATTCATTATGAGCATAACAATAGTACATGATGTCTCGTTAAAACCGTGATCATGATGAGCTTATAGCTACCTATCAAGGCGTCTTCTGTTTTTGATTTGGTACAAGATACATTAGTCAAAGGGGATTCTTCGTAGGCCCTGGTTCATGCCTCTTTTCTTCATCTCCTGAGCAGCGGCGATACTGCTCGGGACCTTGATACCACAGCAGTCACCCCAACCGGTACCGTCATGGGCTTTACCAGTATGGTCGTGACCCGCATGAGGATCGTCCTCAGCAACTTCTTCGTCCCCAGTACCGGTATCCTCGCTCATACCGTCATCTGCTGGCACCAGTGATCCGAAGAGGAAGTGCTGCATGACAGGGAGCTTACCCAAGACCTCGGCGACGAACATGCGACGCATACCTCCATCGATCTTTGTCCATGACCTAGCTGATGAGATGTCATCGAGCATGGGGCTGTGCCATCGTAGACCCTTGACGGTCTTTGTGCTGTTCACAAAACTCACTTGACCCAGGTACATGTAGTCATGACCAAACTCTTCCAGAGTCAAGTCCTGGTGAATAGCTCGTGGTGTGATATACGGGTGATGTAGCAGCTGTGAGGCACCAAAGAGGAAAGGTAGAAATTGGTAGTCATCGAGACCCCAGACACCATGAGATCCAGCAGGCTCGAGATAGTATGTCATCTGAATAACTCGCATAACCTCAAGATATCGTACAAACACCCGAAGAACGATGGGCTTAAAGTCGGACTGCTTCAATAGACCCAGTTGGTAGAGGCAGAGCAGCCAAATCATGAAGTTAAGCTCGTGTCCAGATCCGTAGTCTATTCGGTTTCCGTTACCGAAAGACTGGCAGAAGTATGTGGAAAGTTCGTTGATAGCATCTTCTTTCTGTACACCGATTTCGCGATGCCATGCTGCACTGTTCTTTTGCGCCAGCTCGAGGAGACCGCGGAATGCCTTGTTTCCGAATCTTGAACCGCCCTGTTCATTCGGAGGTGACTTTGCCACTAACTGTTCTGTCTCGTCTAGTATGTGTAGAATGGTCTTGATTGGGGCGCTCAAGTCTGCGTCTCGGACTGCAGAGTTGGGGGTATCGACTATGGACTCTGCTAGCCCAAACACCCATGCTATGATGAGTTTGTATGTTGACGATGATAGGAATATATCATGGTCCTTCTTGGATAGAATCCTTCGTGAGGGCGTCTTGAATGTCCAGTTGGATGTATCGGGTGGCGTGGGCAGGGCGGGCGTCTCGGGGATGGGAGTAGGATTGGAGGGACCGGAGCGTCGCCTTCGAGGTTCGAGCTTTGGGAGTCGGTCTTTGAGATTTGGTATCGATGGTGCCGCTGGTGATGCCGCACCTTGTGATGATTCGGGTTGAGTGGGAGCTTGTGAAGTCATTTTGTGTTGAAGTCGTTGTTATGCTGTTGGTAGGTTGATGTTGGATTGATAATACTAAGAGAGGCTGCATGTCATAAGTTCCCTATGAATCTATGGATGGATCTATGATTGGCAGCAGTGGACCTCTACGGGTAGCTTCTAGACCGACGCGACCCCACTATCTTGATGTTACAGCGAGTAACAAACAAACTCATACAAGAACATTTTTCATTTCATTACAGGAATTCTAATAATTTCATTTTCTTATCTCCGTACTCATCTCATACTCAACTAAGATCAATAATTCTCACTCACTTCAATTGACCAAGTTAATCCCGATATACCGCCTTTCGCAGCGCGGGGCTAAAACTCAAGGGACCTAGGAAAATTTCCCAGCCTTACAAAGAAACCTAGTCGTTTCAACACCAAAACAAAGACAACACAATCCAATACAATGGCTCCCGAACCAACAGCAGAGCTCTCTCACCTCGCCAAGTCCGACGGCTCTGCGACATTCTCATACGGCGGATATGCCGTGATAGCCGCAGTCAACGGCCCCGTCGAGGCCCAGAGACGAGACGAGAACGCCTTTGAGGCTCTGGTGGACGTCATTGTTCGTCCCGCCGCTGGCGTAGGAGGTGCGTAACATGTTCTGTTACAGATATTAGTATCAGATCCTCATACTTACTCGTGTCGCAAAACTCCAGGTACCCGTGAGAGGCAGCTTGAATCCATGATGCAGGCCGCGCTGAGGCAACTCATCCCTGTGAGAGACTATCCTCGATCTGTGATTCAGATCACTCTTCAGGTGGCCGAGACACCTGAGAATGCCTACGTCAATGCAAAGCTCGTTCAGGCGCAATTGGTAGGTTAAACGTGTCAAACGGATGGGTTACGCTTGGACTGACGTTTGCTGCAGAACCTCCCTATCATTCCTGCGCTTTTCCACTCAGCTATCCTAGGACTTCTCAGTGCTGCCATTCCTCTAAAGACTATTGGTGCAGCAACTCTTCTTGCCATCCCAGAGGAGGAGGGCAAGGACATCATCGTCGATCCAAGTGCCGTAGATATTGATCACGCCAAGTCGGTTCACGTTCTAGGATTCACTTCTCACGATGAGCTACTGTTGTCGGAGAGTGAGGGCGCCTTCACCCCCTACGAGTGGACCAAGGTTCTACAACTTGGACAGCGTATATGCTGTGAGCACCAACAGCCTGATTTCGATACAGCCATGTCTGGAGACAACGTTGAGTCTCCAAGCATGAGACAGTTCATCCGCTCTGCGATGGAAGCTAAAGTGGCGGAAGACCTGTACTGGAAATGACGCGCCAGCGGCGAAACTGCATGACAACCCGCTCGCTATCTCCAACGTGTACCTACAGCCAAGATGAGCATCAAACTCTCGCCTATGTAATGTAGGCGCCCAGCCACGGGTGGCTTACCAATATAATCAACCTCAGCGTAAGCTCTCCCGTGGCGAGGACCATCTCGACGGGATTTTGAGGCCAGCGTTGGTTGGGAAAAAATCCTGAGAAGAGGGTCAAACCCTGCATCATCAAATTGGCTTTTTTGTTTCCCGTTATTCAAACTGCCAAGCATAGTTTGTTCTTTTCAAGTCTTTCGGGACTTTGCTGATCCGGGCTGTTATCGGATAGGGTGCCAATACTTCAGCTCCTCAGTGGACGAGACGAGCACTCACGGGCTGTGGATGTTTCACCATAGCATCAGAAACTGAGTTGGCAGTCTCAGGCCGATTTGGGGATTGGAGAGTTAGCGAAGGAGAATAGATACCAATGAAATTCCACAGAATATCGAGATAAAACATTTTTGCCTTTCTAGACCGCATCGCCAAGCTGGTTTGTTGACGCGGTGAGGATCTTTAATGCTGTTTTTCTCTCTCCGTGTTTCTTACAAGGGGTGGGATAAAACTGGGGGTTGCATTGAGATACGAGCATGCACAGTTACAGTAAAATGCTACACTCTTGTCAGTCAGCTTTGTACGAAAAGGGCGTTTTGAGTGAAATATCCGACTTTGTATCCAATGTTTAGTCTGGATCTCCACGTTCCCGTCCCTACCGAAACATGAGTTGAAGAAGCTAGGAGAAGGCATTGTCGAGACATTGATAACTTGCCACGCGCGTGAATCCCTACTTGGCATTGGTCAGAACTTGCCATCAGCGATTTTCTCGGGAAATAATCTGTGATGTTGTCCATCCATGATGCCAACACTTCTGGTGTCACAATCGCTAAGAGGATCATTATGGCTGATGTTACAACACCTGTAAAAGCTCGGATCCCGAAGCTTATGTGCTACGAGCGTATAGACCAAGGATCTGGTCAAGTCAAGATGATAGAATGTAAACAGGATGAATCAGAATCCTAAACAGTTGATGATTTGCATGTTGACATTGAATCACAGACTATCATGCTCTACAGTATGTATACTTTACAGCCGCATGAAAAAGTAAAGAGTGCATTGGACAAGGAAACTAACAAACTGGGGAAATCTGCAACATCCTGGAGGCCGTTGGAAAGCTAATGTCCACTTGACAACTGTCAGGTCCACATGGATCCTGCGCGTAAATTCTCTGAGGATATCCTATCGTCTATCGATTACACGGGAATATCTAGAGTTATATTACATAGACTAGGATTGTATCTTATATGCTATAATACCACTAATCATAGAAGTCACTGCATATTAGTCGCCCTGCCAAGTTGACACTAGCTACGCTTGCTACGGTAAGCAATTATGTGGATTAGACTGGCAAAGTACAATTAATTAGATCGAGGTTTGCCATTAACCATGTAGTTGGATCCCCTATCAACTGCAACGTCGTTTTCAATCGATGTCTCAGCCGGCGCTAGACGAGGAATAAGAATTTGTCACAGGGAGTCTAGGCCTTTCAAAGGGGGGACCAGGGGTGGTATCTTCCACTTACTGTTGTCTTTACTGTACGTCAAGGGGCTAAGTGCTCACCTGAACTGAATTGGGCTGCTGCTGCTGCTGCTGCTGTGAATAACCCTTGACGGGAGCTTTTCCCAAAGAGCCCAAACTAGACAGACGCTGAAGCGAGTTATGACAAGGGAGGGGGGCCCCCAATGGGTTGGAGTTTTAGAAGTCGAGATAACTATGGAGAAAAAAGGTATCGGATATTGGAAAACAAGGAAACACAGAGACAAGAGTATTAAAGAGAGGAAGAGCACGCAGCAATTCTTGGGTTCGGTAGCCGGTCTCAACACAACACTCTCTTTCCTCCTTATCAAAGGACATTTGTTTGCCTCCCAATACTGTACTATTCTTCGTCTTTTCTACATTGATTGTAATAATCACGCGAAAAATCCAATTGTCAACAAGGCTCTGCGAGTCTCGTGCCAAAAAAGAATTCGCCCACTTTATTCTTCTTTCTTCATTCGCCTTTCGCTTATACAGTGTTGTTCTTTTTATACCTTTTTTATTCTTCTCTGTTGTCACCTACCCGAACGAATCCTTTGCCAAGTAATTAGAAGTTGTTGGTCATCAAGAAAGAAAAAAAAGAAGAGCTGAACAATCTTTCTTCTTCGCTGGTCGTTGAAGTCTCGAATCAATCAATCCTCTCTCTCTCTCTCTTCTTACATCACATCTTGTGGCTTGCAGGAGACTGCATTAGATTGGGATTGTCTTGTGTTGCGTTGCGTCTGCAGCATCCAAAAAGAGAGATCCTCGGATCCTTGTCTTTGCCTTTGAGGGAACCTTGTTCTTTCTTCTGCTTCTATTTTCTTCTCTTTTTCGCCTGTTCTGCCCGAGACTCCGATCACCTTTTGTGAGTGGAGATTTCTGATCATCATCAACGGTGAATAGAAGATTACAACAGAAGAAAATCAAATCAATCGGCAACCGAACACGGCTTGATTTATCTTTCTGGTGCTTGAGCTTGGAATATCACCCACGTGCATCTTTTACCAGCTGCGACTACTATCAACTCATCACCCATCACCACCCAATAGCGGCGTATCCCTCCCGCTCGGCTCGGCTCTTACGTCCATCTTTCTTTTGAAGCTATTACAATCCAATCCCTGGAAGTGTCTCATTCCCCGCAACGAACTAGCGATTCGACGAGTCCTTGTCACGGGTTGACCGTTCGGATATCACTTTTTTGTTCGATTCTCGATATTCGATACCTCCCTGCCTGCCTGCCTGCAGCCTTGTCAATTTCCCTCATTGGGTAGTTGTACATTCAGTCACCGTACATACGGCCGAGACAGACGAGATTAGTCTATTAATATCGCTAGATATTGAGGAGAGGAAAGGACAAATCCTATCCATCCATTAATACACCCTTGTATCATTATCATCACACAAGGGAAGCGAGGTAGCAAGACTTTGCGACGTCATCTGCACTTGGCTTTGTCAGACATAAGCTAGCCAGCCAGCCAGCCAGCCCCTGGAGGTTTTTTTTTGAGTTGAGTTGAGTCTATTACAGGTGCAAGTCAGATCGATCTTTGTATCTGGTATCTGTGTACTAAGTAAGGTACCTGACACTCTTACGGATACAAGAACGGCATTTGTGCTTCAAAGTCCGAGGCTTGTCTCCGCTACACTACACTCCACGGCCTTTTCCGGTTTATCAGTGTTTCGAATTTTGAGTTTCTCGAAATTGATAAATTGAAGACCAAAAATCACTTAACTTGCAAAAGTGTGTGATTCAAGCAAGAAAAAAAAGCACCAGATAAAGCACCCAAGATAACGAGAGGTATCGCGTGCTTTAACCTTCCATTTGGAAACCCCCTGTTTTTTTACTTAATTCGGGGTCCCTATTTAGCTCCCAGTCCCCCCT